>PVHP010001624.1:0-103013 GCA_004024765.1 Zapus hudsonius
ATAGGCAGATGGAGGCAGAGACAAGATTTCACTCAATCCCTTTCTGCAGTGACTTGATTTTCAAGCCTTGTGCCTGTCAACAGCACTGGGAAGGGAACACACACAGTTGGCCACATAGAATGAGGTCTCCAGGTGCTGGGCAGGTGGGGTTTCCCAGCATTCCTCAACAGATAAGGTTCCCTGGAACCAGACACCCTGTTTGTTCTTTGCTGTCAAGGGTTCTGTCCCATTTGTTCTGTAACAGGGTGAGTGAGAGACGGTACAGTTCCTCAATTCATGTGTAGTATGGTGTCCTCCCTGAACCCGCCAGAGTACTTGTCTCTAGAGAATGCCAGGAACAGAGGCCATGACCCTGTTACCTTCTCCCTGAAACTTCCAGGTAGTCCAAAGGGACACTGTTGATACTCACTCTGAGCCTTATGAGTGTCCCTAGTCTTATCATTATGAATGGAACTACCTAGCATTAGGGTTGACTTGCGACATTCCCCCAAAAGAAGTGGTACTGAAGCCCTTACAGTTACCCCAGGATCTCAGAACATGACTTTATTATAAATGATGTTTCTGGGAGTATAATTTGTTATTGGAATAGAGTGGACCCCTAATCCAAAATGCCTGTTCTCCTAAGATGCAAGCTCACATACAGGTTCTAGAACGCAGTGTGATGACAGACTGGAGCGACACAGCTGCAAGCTAAGGGAACCTTAGTGGGTTGCAGGAGGCCAATAGGAGAGTCAGGAAAGAGCCTCTACACTAGGAGAGGAAACAAGACCCTGAAGATAGCTTGACTTCATACTTCTGGTCTCCAGAACTAGGAACAATGCATTTCCATTGTTGGAAATCACCCATTTGGTGGTGGATTTTTTTTACAAAAGCTCTAGGAACCCCCTACACACAGCGACCTCGGGCCTGCTGAGTCTCTATTGTATCTCAGTTTGTGCTCACAAGACCAATGACAACTCTGCCCAAGTGAATGAAAATTCCAAGACCTTGACTCATCACATCTTATTTCATAGGATCGCCTCCAAAAACCATAACTGAATCCTGCCTTTGTGAAGAGTAGAAGAGAAATAAAATATCCTAATACACTCCGAAGGCGTTGGCACTCTGATAAGATTCCAGAAAGACAGATAAAACACACCAATACTTATCAAAAGAGACACCTGACCCTCATCTCACTGCCTGCGAATGCCACAGAAACCACTCAGTTGCTCCCACCCTCACCCCCAATGGGGAAGGCAGACCCTCCTGGGCTCCTCCTGCTACCACCCATTTGAGTCTCTCCTGAAAAGTGTGTCTGCAGAAATAGCCTGCTACATAATTTCTAAAAGCTGTTACCACTGCTGCTGATGTGGGACCCAAGCTTCCTGCACCCTGGGGATACCCTGCCCATTGCCATTGTCAGCTGTCCTGGTTCAAGTCTTCCCATGAGCCTCCTGGCAGCTCTCATCCTGGTGAAGGGGTAATAGCCCAGCCTGTGGCTCCCACCAGATTTTCACACACAAAGTGTAAAAGACCCAGGTGGTTTGGGGAGTTAGTTGACAGGTTTGGGGTTCTTTTGGGGTGGGGGGCACAGAACTAAGGGGTGCTTCAGAAAATGAAAAAACTTCCTTGCTAAGATGTTGTTATTCTTGTTGGGAACATTTATTTGGCCCAGCCTTCTTGCAGGTGGCTGCTCCCAGAATACCCCACATCCAGCTACTCCTGTGTGTCGCCAACATAAGCTTCAAGTCCAGGGGACAGGGGACACACTCACCTGGACCCTGCTGGAGCTCCCTCTGAATCCCAGGCCTTGGGACTCTGGCTTCACAGGCTCCTCCTGCAACTCTGTCCTGAAGAAGACGTGGCAGAGCCCAGTGCCTGCCAGAGGCCCCGGCTGGGCTCACGGAGGAAGAGTGGCACACTGCTGCCCCGCCCTCAACAAGCCACCTCTGGCTCTGTGCCAGCCTCCCAAAAGGTAGCTGAGGTCAGTGCAAGCCCTGCAGGAAGAACAAGGGAAAGGGATCCTTACTTTGACTTTGGTAAATTCATTGTTGACTATCAGGGTGGAAAAGACCTTGGAGCCACCTTGCCTTCATCCTGGGGGCTATGCCAGGCTTTCAGAGAGTGCTGCTCGCCTAAGCGATGCCAATGTTCCTTTTGAACACAACTCTGACTCCCTGCTCAGGGTGAGGACCTCATCCCTCATCCCAGGGCCTCAGCCAGTGAAAACAAAGGTAGGTCCCTGGCTGTGAACAGGGTGGGGATAGGTTCCTGACCTCTGCCCCCCACAGTGTGAGAGCTGAGAAGGCTGCTGGGACAGTGTGTGGTCTCTGACACTAAGTACAGGTTCTGCAGCCACTCTGTGACTGTGAGGGGGACACCTGAGGACAGAGCAGAAAAAACCCTTGATGGCATCACTGAACCATCGATCAGACACCCCAGGTCACCCTTCCAGCGGATGTCTTACTATGTATGTGATCAATTTCATTGATCAAATCCATCGAGTTTGTACCTGATGCTGATCTCAAATGATGTATTCTCATCCTTCTGAGATCACAGGACAACACAGAGATCTTGACTCTAGCACCTCCAAACCTCCCTGTCACACGGTCACTCTCCTCCCTTTCTTTTCTAGGTACTCAGTCCTTTTCCCAAACTGGATCCATTTTACCATTTTCTTTTTAAAATATGTTTATTTATTTGAGAGACCATTCCGGACGTTGAAGGGTTTCTCAATGCTGATCGATGCAGTCTGTGGTTTCTTCAGTAAGAACCACATGCACACAGAGAGAGATAGAGGGAGAGAGAAAGAGACAGAAGAGAGAGAGAGAGAGAGAGTAAGTAAGTAAGTATATGGGCCTACCAGAGCCTTTTGCCCACTGCAAATGAACTCTGTACATGCACCCCTTTGCACATCTGGCAATACGTGGCTACTGGGAAATTGAACTCAGGCCAGCAGGCTTTCAAGCAAACACCTTTAACCACCACGCCATCTCCCAAGCCCTATATTTTCAAAAGAATGGCACATTCTACAACATTTTCCAACTTCATTACTTCACAAACACTTTTTTTTTTTTTTTGTTTTTTCGAGGTAGGGTCTCACTCTAGTCCAGGCTGACCTGGAATTCACTATGTAGTCTCAGGGTGGCCTTGAACTCCACGGAGATCCTCCTACCTCTGCCTCCTGAGTGCTGCTGGGATTAAAGGCGTGTGCTACCACGCCCAGCTCCACAAACACTTTTGACTCCCTCTGATGTACCATATTCTTTGCTGAGCTTCAGGGACTCAAAAATGAAGCCTTGAAAACAACATAGAAATTCCTAGGAATGGGCTTTGCAGTTTTATAGCCTAGCCCCACTTCCTGTCCACTCTCTGCTTCCTGCTCCATCAAGAGATGAGGAGTCCCAGCTGCACACTCCTGCCACCATGGAACTGCCTGCTGTCATGCCTTCCCCTTCCTTAAGTTGCTTCATATCAGCTACTTGGCCATAGCAAGAAGAAAAGTAACTAATACAGAAATTGTCTGAGGTGCCAGATATTCTAATTACCCTGCGCTGACTATACACTATGTAAGTGTACTGAAATGTCACATCGTATCCCATAAATATGTACAACTATGAGCTGTTAATTGAAAATAAAATTCTACTAAAAAAGTAGTCTCACATAAGTCTGTTCGGAAAGGAGGGGGAGAGAGAACATTTAAACAGACATGAATTTTCCAAAAGTGGTGAAAGATACCAACACTCATGTCCCAGAAAAATAAATAAAAAGAGATCTGCAATGAGATACCTCTCTGTGAAAGAAGAGAATGTTTTAAAGACAGCAAAGAGACCCTCCATCACCTGGAAATGGTAACATTTAGGCAAACTCATCACAAGATGCTAAAATACCTCCAATGCCCTGAAAGCAAGCAGATGTCACGGAAGCTTTATATACATCAAATATTCTTTTGGAATAGGAGAAATAACGACAATAGAACCGTTTGCCACATTCAGGCCTCACTATGGGGAATGTTTAAAAGACATATTTGAGACAGGAAGAGAGAGAGGCCAGAGGGAAGGCCCGAGATGGAAAGAAGAACAAAGAAAATAAACACATTTCCTCAGCGTGTCATTGAGGAAATAACATAGATTTGTAGTAAGATCTCCTCCTATCTTTCTGCCATCTCTTGCTATCCAGGAAACCTGAATCAGGTAAGCTAATCTCTCAGCTTCTCAATGTCCGCATCTTAAAGGTCCATGCGCACAGTGGTACCACCTGGGCAAAGCTTAGTGAAGAATAGATAAGCAAATACACAGAGATGCTTCCACAGCTTCTGATCTAGAAGGTATAAAATGCATGTAAATTCCTTATCCCCTTGAAAACCAATGAATAAACAAATACCTAAGATTCCATTAGCAACAAAGACTGACTCCCTCTGCTTCGGTTCAGAGATAAATTGTGGCACTTCACACGTATGAGTCTGCAATCCCTAGCTGTGACTGCGGTCCCCATTTCCCATCCACCTTACCAGGGTCACCCCCCCCCCGACCTTCTAAAGAAAATATTTCTGGTTTGTTTATTTAAAAAATATTGCATATGTACATACACCCTGGGGATATACCTTGGATCCTAGTTTAATTTACTCTTTTAAGATGATTTGTTGTCTGTTTTATGGGGCCATAAAATACATGCTGGCCCACGCATGGTGCAGGAGGGCCTCTCCTGCCCATCCTCCTCACCCAGCATTCCCCTCCAGCTAGGAGGGAACACAAGAATGATCTCCCTGCAGTGTCTGCCGTGCCAGCCCCTACCTGGGAGGCCCTCACCAATTCCACCTATGGATTGGCTCTCGGTTTCAGTTAGACCTGAAAGGGAAGAGAGGAGCTCAAGCAACAGGAATGTGAGCAAGAAAAGTCAGCAAACAGGCTGAGAAGATGCCTCAGTGGGTAAATCACTTGCTGCTGCTCCAGCCTCAGTATCCGGGTTTGGATCTCCAGATCCTGCAAAAAGGCAGAAGCCATGGGGGCAGTTCTGAGTGTGCAGCTGGGATGCCTCACCTCTTGATGGAATGGAAGCAGAGAGTAGACAGGAAGTGGGGCTAGGCTCTAAACTACACACATGAACACACACACACACACACACACACACACACACACCAGCACTCTGACCACAAGATCGGAGTCAAAGAGAGCAGAATTCTCCAGAAGCTCACAGACCAGCCAGACTGACTAACGCAGCAATGAACAAGAATGAGAGACCCTGGCACAAGCTAGAAGGTGAGGACCACCACCCTGAAGTCCACCTCTGACAGGTACCACAGACTGGGTCATCACGTGCTGCCTCCACGCACACCAGTGAAAACACACACGTGAAAACTCACACACACATACACATGAAGACAAACATACAAACATACACACATGAAAACACACACACATACACACATGAAGAAATTCATACATGTGAAGACACACATGAAGACACACAAACATACACATGTGCAAACACATACACACCCATGCATATGTGAAAACACACACTAACACAAGTGAAAACACTCACCCATGTGAAAACATAAAAGCATGAAAACACACCCTCACAAGTGGAGACACACACACATGAGCACACATGAACTCACACACGGAAACACACATGAACACATGGGCACACATGAACACACACACACCAAACAGAAAAGCAGAGCTGCCTTTGCCCAAGCACTAATTCAGCAGTAGCGAGCGAGGGGCAGATAAACCAACCTTTCCTTAATTCTATCAAGAAACAGAAAAACACTGCCTGGAAATCCTGCACCCGGCTGGCATCCTGATTGTACGGATCCTTGGGAAGCCACTCGACTTCTCTGATTTTATGTCCCTTGCTGTAAATTAAAGGCAATAATTGGAGTTTATTTCCAGAGTATTTGATAATGTTCTGCGTGTTTCTACTGTCATCGTTTCATTCTCAAAGTGTAAAATGTGTAGCTGGGTATGTCAGCCTTGTTATTTTGGGGGTGTTCAAACACAAACCCCAAACCTGAGCTCTTGTCTGTTTCACTTGAAGAATTGGAATAAAGCAAGTCTGAGAAGAATAACTATTGAGTTATTTATTTGCAAGGCAGGAGAGGGGAGACATAGTGCATGGACCAAGGAAGGGGGAATAGGTCCACCCACAAAAGTCCCCTGTAAAAATCCATGGACCCAGAGATAAACAAAAGTATCTTCTCCTTCCTTTCCCAACCTGGCAGCTAGGAAGGACAAAACCTTACTGGTGGTGACAACCTCAGATGCTGAGAGATGAACATCCCAGGAGCTAGAATAAGCCTCATGAGCAGTCAGGCTTTTGATTTTGAGTCTGGGGCTGAATCCAGAAGAATCCAAAACACCTGGGTGCAGCTTCCCGAAGGGGCTGGTTTCCAGCTCTGCAGCAGCTGCTGCAGGTAGCAGGGCAAAAGTATGGGGCACTTTTCTCAAGCTCCTGTGGTCGAAGGGATCATTCATTATCAGGGCAGGAGCTCTACCCTGCTAGGAGAGACAGCTCTGCAGCCCACGTGTCTGGTGTGAATTCTGTGTGACCTGGGACAAGTGGCTTGGCAGCCAGTTTCTTTCGTCAACATTTAGTAAGAGGATAGTTTCATCTCATAGCACCAAGGGACAAATACACTCCCAGTCAGGTGGACAGGTGTCTAACATAGATACGTTTCCCTGACACCATTTCTTTCTTGGCATGGTGGCTTCCACCCTCCATGCCCCTCCCTCGACAAATATTTGCAAAAGGGTAACAGAATCCCTGGATATCAGAACATACAATGGGTTATTGTTTTTTGATAATGACTCAGCCTCATTTTTTTTTTTTCATTCTGGGGGTTAAATTCCCTCTCTGTTTCAAAGGGGTCTCTGTGTCATTTTTCAGACAGCCTGGATCTCTTCCTCCTTCTTCCTTGAGTCCTGATTGGACAGGCTGGAAAGCTCTGGATTATGGGGCAGTGACCTAACCTCATTACCCTAGCTGGCCTTATACAGGTCACCCTAGAGGTCAAAGCCACTGAGGACTGAGCTGACACACAGTGGTCTATTCTAAAAAATGAGCCTTGAATGCGGCCCAACATGGCAAGTAGATGAAGCTATGTAGATGCAAAATAATATAAACAACCCCAATTTAAAAGACTTTCTAGACACACGGTGGCAACATTTCTGTAATCTCAACATCTGGGAGTCTGAGGCAAGGGGATCAAGAGTCCCACACCAGCCTGGACTACATACATAGTTAGAATTTGGATCAAACTAATGGCAGCAGGAATCAGTACCATAGAAACCTTCCTCCTGGAGAGCAAACTATAAGATATAAAACTTAATGGGGGGGGGAGGTCACCCAGGTAGAAGGACTCTGTAGCAGTGGGGAAAACTTAATCCTGTAACCATGGACACTGGCTGGTAAATCCTAGTGCCAGAACCTCACAATGAGCTGTCAGTTAGGGAGACCAGTGAGTCCCCAAAACAAAGCAGGCCACTGCCTAAACACTTAGTTACCCACCAGAGCCAAATGGTAAGACCCTACTGCTGAAGACACCACACAAGACATCAAGAGATCATGGTGGAACTTAGGAGGAAGCCAGCTCCTGCTGGCTAGCCCTCATGGTGCTGGAAAGTTCTATGTGAGCTGCTGGGGGAGAACAGCTACCAAGCAACAGGATGAACAGGCAGCAGATGCTGTGAGCTATAAAATCAACTCTCTGGACAAGATACACGCACTTGTGCAATAGTGGCACACAGTCTATGGTGGGTAAACAACTCTCTGATTGGATATGAGGGCCATTCAATGGGAGAGAACTCATACCTGATTCTGAAAACCAAGTCAGAATCCTATGGCTAGGAAGGCCACAGACTCCAGAGAGAAGCTCCCACTGTACCCATCAAAAAGTCTCTTAGGGCTGGAGAGATGGATCATTGGTTAAGGTGCTTGCCTACAGAGCCTAACAACCCAGGTTCAATTTCCTAGTATCTACATAAAGCCAGATGCACAAAGTTGCACATGGATCTGGAGTTTATTTGCAGTGGCTGGAAAGCCTGGTGCTCTCTCTCTCTCTCTCTCTCTCTCTCGCTCTCTCTCTCTCTCTGCTTTCAAATAAATAAATAAAATATTTTAATTATCTTAAATAACTATCCTTATCGCCTTTAATCCATGCTGCTCTCAAGTCTTAAAGAATGTTTTTTGTTTTGTTTTTTTCTTTTTTTGACAGATGGCAGTGAAAACCCGGGAAAACAAAGACCCATCAGTAAGACAAAGAAAAAAAAAAAAGATGGCAGACTGCTAGCAGGAGACCATTCATCTCTAACACTTCTGCTGGGGCCCAAGAGACATTACAGAGGAAGTAGCTGTTTAAACTTAAGTGTTGCTCTCACTGCTAGCCTGGCAACCAGCTCCAGAAAGATGGTGATAGACACTGAGGACACTCAAAACTCATCAAAGCAGAAATCCAGACGTTGCAGAGCAACACTGAAATAGATTTATAACATGTCCATCAAGGCTCAGGGAACATTGTGGAAGAGAGGGCAGAAAGACTGTAAGAGCCACAGGTAGGAAGGGGTATCCTGAGGCATTGTCCCCTCTATGGAGACTGACTGGTGCATTCATTTGCCCAAGTGAATACCAATACCATGGAAGAGAGGGAAGAGTGGATATAAGGGTATATACCTTGATGCAAATATGGCCAACCCACAACTCACAATTAATAAAAATTAAAAATAACTAAATACATAAACAGTTTTATCTTTGTTAGGGCACCAAAACTGTCACTGCCTGATTGTATTTTTGTTTGTTTGTTTGCAGTAGGGTCTTGCTCTAGCCCAGGCTGACTTGGAACTCACTATGTAATCTTAAGGTGGCCTCAAACTCACAGTAATCCTCCTACTTCTGCCTCCCCCCCAAATACAGGGACTAAGGACATGCCCAGTTTTGACTAGAACTTTATAAAAATATTTTTATTTATTTGAGAGAGAGTGAAAGAGAGTGAATATGGGTGCTCCTGCCACTGCAAACAAATTCCAGACACATGTGCTACTTTGTGCATCTGGCTTTATGTGGGTCCTGGGGAACTGAACCTGGGCCATCAGGCTTTCAGGCTTTGCAAGCAAGTCTGAGCCATCTTTCCAGATGCAAAAATGTCTATATTATAATATAAGAAACACAAAATTCAAAACAATATAATTCCACCTAAAACTATAGATACATCAGAAATGACCTCCAGTGAGACTGACTTAGATGAAATACCTGACAAAGAATTCAAAAGAATTACTATAACTGTGCTCAAAGAAGTCAAAGAGGAAATCAAAATCCAGAAGAAGAACACAGGAAACCAACTTAACAAAATAAGAAGGTCAATATAAGATATGAATAAGGAAATAGAAATAATAAAAGAAATACTAATCATAAATGCTAGAAATGAAAAACAAAGGAAGTCAAATACAAAGCTCTGTAGAAAGTCTCACTAATAGAATGGATCAAGGAGAGGACATATATCTAAACAAGAAGACAAGGTTGCAGAACTGGAACAGTCCAACAAAGACAAGGACAAACTAATCGGAAGAAATGAATGGGAATTCCAAGACATTCGGGACACTATGAAGAGATCAAACCTAAGAATTCAGGTTATAGCTGAAGGAGAAGAATTCCCCTCTCAGGGCATAGTAGATATTTTCAACAAAATAATAGAAGAGAATTTCCCCCACATAGGGAAAGTGGTGCCAATGCAGATACAAGAAGCATTCAGAATGCCAAACAGACAAAAAACCAGGAAAGAACCTCTCCTCGACATATTATAACTAAACTACTGAACACAGAGATCAAAGAAAATATGTTAGAAGCAGTAAGAGCGAGACATCAAGTAACCTATAAAGTCAAGCCCATCAGGATAACAGCACATTTCTCAACACAAACCTTAAAAGCCAGCAGGGCTTGGAGTGATGTAATCCAAATTCTGAAAAATAACTATCAGCCAAGATTACTATATTTGGCAAAACTATCTATCGTAATTGAAGGAGAAATAAGGACTTTCCACAACAAAGACAAGCTGAAGGAATATATGTCTACAAAGCCAACTCTACAGAAAATACTAGAAAGGATCCTTTAGATTGAAAAGAACAAAAAGCACATACATGAGAAAATAGGAAAAAAAATAAACCATATTCAGCCGGGCATGCACGCCTTTAATCCGAGCACTCTAGAGGCAGAGGTAGGAAGATCGCTGTGAGTTTGAGGTCAGCCTGAGACTACAGAGTGAGTTCCAGGTCAGCCTTGGCTGAGCAAGACCCTACCTCAAAAAAACAAATAATAATAATAAATAAATAAATAAACCATATTGAAATAGTAGGTAATACAAGAGAGTAAAGGAAAAACTACAAAAGCAAGAAATGGCAAGAATAAATAAATACACACCTTTCAATAATAACTCTTAGCATCAACAGCCTTAATGCTCCAGCAAAAAGACACAGACTTACAGACTGGATTGAAAGGCAGGATCCTTCTGTTTGTTGCCTCCAAGAAACATATGAATAAACCAATTTCTGAAATACTGATGTTCTGTAATTCACACCATGTGGGGGGCAACATGTCTGTTCAGGTAGGACACATGGAAAATGAACTATTAGTGCTGGAAACACTCACAATGTGTGGGTCAACACATACGTGCCATGTTTTCAGACGAATCAAGATGGGCCAAGGGAATGGAAATGCACCTGAAAATGTCATTGAGCTTCTTGAGAACCTCAAGGTCCTTGCTCCAACCATGTGGGCCGATGGGTAGTGCTGGGTCTCTAGGGAAGGGCTGGAGTCTCAGAAGGCCTCTGCTTTCACCTGGTGTTCATGTTTCTTTGGAAACTACAGCTGTCTTGAACTGGCTGGGTAGCCGTGGATGACTTGAACTTCTGATCCTCTTGCATCGAACACGCGAGTGCTAGGGTCATGAATTTGAGCACCAACCCCAGTTCGTGTGTTTGGTCACACATGCCCGGCAAGCTCTCTACCCACTGAGCTACATCCCAACTCTTCAAAGTGGTTTTACCCAATGTCTAAGAAGAAGTGAACAGAACCATCTTTCAGGAACAGATGTTGGACTGCAGCATCCAGTCACTCAGAGACCACGACTTCGCTTGGACTCCAGATGATACAGGGTAGTCAGTGTCCCTAAGGAGCTCACTGAGAAGAGGGCCATGCCTCAGAAGAGGCCCCTGGAGGTCTGGCAGGATCTGGGTTGCCTGTGCCCTGTGTCCTGTATCCTGGGCTCTCAGCATGCTGTGCCCTGGCAGGGATCAGGTGTGACCATGATCGCCACTCTATACATTGCACATCTGGTGCCAACACTCGCAGGAGCATCAGAAAGTCCAAAAGCTGTGACGTCCAATAGGCTTCTCCCTTGCTCAGGAGTAGTCGCCTCTTTACCCCTCCCCCACATGCTATGAACTCATCACCCAACTCCTGCTCCACCCCTCCCCCTCCCATCACACCCTATTGGTCCAGAGTCCCAGCAGAAGTTCCCAGTGGTCAATGAAGTCCACCTGGAGCTTATGACATTCCAGTACTCAATTTGACAAGTGTTAATATATGTGGGTTCCCGAGGAATCACTTTCACCACTAAGAGAATGACTTCTCTGGTGTTCAGACAGATGTGCCCTCATGTCCCTGGATCTGCTCTTATTTAGACCTTTCCATCTCCTTCCTCCACATCTGTGCCACAGAGAAGTGTTGACATTCCTGGAAATGTCAATGAATTTCCACAATGCTGCCTCCTGCAGCTGGACTTTTCACTGAGAATAACCCTGATTTTCCTGTGATCAACAGCTTGTTTTGCTCAATGATACTCTGAGTATAACAAATTTACCGTATGCATTCACATACTGATAGTGTTTGTGTTGTTACTAAAAGCAAAATTGTTTAAAAAAAAATTAAAAAGAATCCCAAAAGAACACAATTCAATTATATACCCTAATCCATCAGATCATAGAATATTCTGGAGTCCATGGTAAGGTACCCTGGAATGGGCAGCTATATTGGTTCTATACAATGACACGCCTTTCTTTTTCTGTGAGAGAGAAACTCAATGCCACTCCTTTCTGGACCAAAGAGGATGATCGGAGCCCCTAGGTCATCTTATAGAGAGGGACTCTGGGGCAGTGTCACCATCACTGGAGGCCTTCCAGCAACCAGCATTAATTCCACTGTATTAGTCTGGAAGATGAAAAGAATTCCCAGTGTGAATATACAGAATGTCACTGGATTGTCCACTTAAAATGGTTAAGACGCTAACTTTTATGCTAACTTTTATGTTATAGATGAACTTTATAAATAAAGATACAAAACCAAAAACCAAAATCCCAACCTTCAACTAACCGAATACATGAAAACAAAAATAGCATAAGGCAGACTTGGGGTGGGCCTCTGTCTGTGGGCTTGTGAGAAAGGAAGTACCTCTTCACAGAGATACTGCTCCAGAGGCCTCATGGGTAGCCTCCATCCGCAGACACAATCTTTCTCTGACTCTCAATCTTCTTCCTCACTTCTTCCTTTTTTCTCTCACCCAAGTTAGCCTTGAACTCAAGATCTTCCTGCCTCTACTCTTGAATGCTGGGAGTATAGGGGTACACCACTACACCAAGCTAAAACCTTTATTGGGGACACCTATTCAACACAAGCTCCCAGGAGATTTTAAAATGCAAAAGCCATCACAGGCCCCACAGAAAGACCCAGAGCTCCTGAGGCTGAACTTCTGGCCCTTCTGGGTGCAATCTCCCCAGCAGGACTTTGTGGCCGTGACTCAGGTGACACTACCCACAGAAACGGAAAATAAAACAGACAATGTGGCTGCCTTGCCCCACCCTCCCTGCTCATTTGGGAACCGTAGTTGCTGTGCTTTCGTGTGACTATGGGGGGGGGGGGGCGGACAATAAAAAGCTATTCCTGCTCTAATGCCATTCAGCCCTGACTTTCCTAACTTCTGAAGCCTCCCTGACCCCAGGACCCCAGCACTTTCCAGCCTCTACCTCCAGTCCTTACATTAAAGGCCCCAGGTGGCAAGTTCAGCACAAAACCAGCCAGAGCAGGTGGCTGGCATGAGCATACCAGGAACCCTCCAGAAAGCAGGCACTGTCTCATCTCCTTGCTCACCAACCTCTGCACTGAGAACAAGCCTTAGCCTGACCACCTCCGGCCTGCTCTCTGCTCACAGAGGCACCCTGCTAGATGCAGGCACACACCCCACCCCATGCTCCCAGGAAGCAAAGCGTGAGAAAGTGCTTTCTGGCTTGCTCTAAACACTGATGTCACTGCCTCTCTCCCCGGAAGCCATCCTCTGCTAGGGGCTGAATTGTGACCCCTCAAATCATATTTGAAGCTAATTGGGTGGCATTTGGAACTGGAGCCCTTATGAAGTGGTCATAGTGAGAAGTTATGAGGACGAAGCCTTCATGATGAGGTGAAAAGCCAGCAATGGAAGCTCTCTTTTGCCCCATCACCCTGCCATGTCCTTTCCTGCCCCATATGATGACATAGCTTCCAGGCTACAGCTTAAGCAGATAAGATTCCCCCAACAGGGCTGTGCAGGCTGGAGCAGGGACACTCCTGTTTCCCACGGAGCCTGCTCGAGCCTTTGCTTGTACAGCAGGGACTTGAGTTAGATGAGCAGTCCTATCCTGCCTTGTGGGGAACACAATGCTGAGAATAGACAATGGTGCTCAGCAGCAGAGCCTGGAGACAGGTAAAGCCACCCCAGGTAGAAGGACCCCATGAGCCTTAGACCACCTTGTTGCTTGTATCCCCCCCCCCCGGGGGGGGGACTCACCTGAGATGGACAGAAAGTTAACTATCCTCATTTTATTAAAGAGGGCCCATCCTGGGGACAAAGGCTGGTCAGGGTGAGAAGCAGCCCTGCGTTAAGCATTCAGAGGAAGCAGATTGAGGAGTGCTGGCAGAAATGGCCACCTCGGTGTAAATCCCACCTTAGCCTCTTACTGGTTGTGAGACCTTGGGCAAGTTGATCCGCCTCTCAGAACCTCTCCCCTCCTGTGCAAAACAGAAGGTGATAGATGTTGGCCACAGCGACTGACTCGCAGGCTGTCCTAAGGACTGGCCAAGTTCATTTCCACCAGAACTCTGGGCCATGCCTGCTGTGCTGCTGGGCACATCCAGCCTGTAGCCCCAGGGCAAGAAGGTCATGATGGGGCTGTGTAGACTCTCTCCCTCCCCACCAGCACCACCTAACCTTCCTCCATCAGCCAGGAGAGTGAGGCTGGGTGGCTCTGAGGGGCAGGCAGTGTGGCACAGCTCCATCCATTGACCAGGTGAACACTGGCTGGCTCCAGATTGACCCAGCAATCCACACTGAGCCATCTCTAAAGTAAATAAAGTGAAAAGAAACCAATCTCCCTGGTAAGAAGAGATTTTCCTCTTGTCTGCACTGATAATTGAGTTATTGTAGCCAACCTCCTGCTTTCCCTGGCGCTGTTGGGAGTTAACTAGAAGCAGAGGGAGGGAGGCAGCCAGAACCACAGGCAAGGTTCTGCAGCCCCAGCGCAGGGCCCGGAGGAGGTCAGCTCAGGCGTACCTGAAGCATCTACTTGAGTCTCACCCTTCTCCCCTCTCTGCCTAATTCAAGCAGGATACAAAAAAGCCCCAAGGGAGTACCAGGAGGATGAGGCAGGTTCTGTGTCTACCCAGACTCATCACTGGGTCTCCCTGGAAAAAAGACACCATTTCCAAGGCTAAGGTTTATATGTGGAGTGAGCATACCACCCAAGGTTTCGTGTGTTTGAATTTAATCTCCATGGGATATTAAGAGGGAGATATCTGTCTGTCTGTCTGTCTATCTATCTATCTATCTATCTATCTATCTATCTCTCTCTATATATATATCTATCTATCTATCTCTATCTCTATCTCTCATGCAAACCCAGGGCTTGCTCTGTACATGCCAGGTAAATGCTCTGTCACTGAGCTATATCTCCAACCCTTGGCATTTTTGTGACATGGTCTCACTATGTAGCAAGTTAGCCTTGAACTCTCGAATAGCCAAGCCTTTGACCCTCCTGCCTCAAGCCACCTGAGTGCTGAGCTGACAGGCATGCATCTATGTGTGAATAAGGGCCCTGGTGGTGGCAGAGCCCCTTGGGACTGGAATACTGTGCAGGTCTACCTGCTTCCATCCCCCAGGCTCTCCTAGAAACACAAGGAGCATCCCAGAACTGAGCTTGGGCCACACTTAACCTGCTGTCTTCCTTGTCTGAGCTGTCCAGGATGTGTCAACAAGCAAGGGAAGACAGTGTCCTGCTGGCATTCCGAGGAAGTCAGGGCTGGGAGCCAAGACAAACTGATAAAGAGAACGCATTGTCTCCAGAAGAATCTACCACAAGATAAAATCCTGTGATCTCCAAGCTCCAAGAGGAGCCTACCTGTAATGCTGTCTGGTCATGTGAGGTCCTTCTGTAACCCCTTCCTAACATTAGCCTTCAAGAGGCCCTCCCTAGATCCGCCTCAGCCCTCAGTGACCGAGGCTGACAGGCACAGCAGTGACAAGGTAAGTATGGATTAGAACTTGGATGTTGACAAGGTAAGGAGAGGAGCACGAGGTCCCCATGTGTTTGCTCCTGCCACTGAAGCCACCTTCTTTCAGGCAAAGTCCCATGAAATGGGTCCTTTATAGCAGCCGAGAAGGGAAAGAAAGAGCAGAAGAAGGCCACTCTGGAGTCCCAGAGACGGAGAGAGGTCTCCTGTCTGTTACAGCTGTGTAACAGCCAGCTTGCCTGGGTTCAGAACTGGCCTCCATTGCCGACCAGCCTGAGGATCGCAGACAGGATGCCTGCCTCTCTCTGCCCAGCTAGCTTTTCTGCAAAGTGGGAACGAGCAGGATGTTCAATGGGTGTAGCTGGGCTGACAAGAGGCTCCCAGGAAGCCCTTGGGTCCCACCATCGCTTCCAGGGCTTGGCTGTGATGATGGGGACCACCCTCATTCACACTACTCTCCCCATCACAGTCGACATGGCCCAGGTCAGGCAATAATTGAGCTACTTCACTCTGGTCCTTGCTATGCAGACCAGCTACCTCTTGGCTTCTCACTGCCTCTCTGAGTGGCAGAGAACCCAGGTGCCCAATGTGTGAGTCCTCAGAGATGGCACTGCCCAGGCTGCCAGCTGTCTGGACCATGTACTCTGTGTTAACACTGACTTTTTCTCTCTACTTTCTCTCTCCTTCCCTTCCTCTTCTTCCCCAGTTTCTCCTCCTGGGCTTCTTTTCTGTCTGAGCTGTATGGCTCTGGAAGTGCAAGGGGGCATCTTGGTTTTCTGAGCCCTCCCACCCCCCATCCTGCACACACACACACTCTGATGGGCCATTTTCTGATTCTGTCAGTAAACTACCTTCCCAAATTTCTCTTAGAGGAAAGGAACCGTTTGAGATGTCAGGGAAATAACTTGAGCACTAGATGGATGAGTGGAAGCAGAGGGTGTGTGTGTGTGTGTGTGTGTGTGTGTGTGTGTGTGTGTGTGCGCGCGCGCGCGCGCGCGCGTGCGTGCATGCTGTGTAAGGGGGAGAAAAAGAATATAACAGGAGATGGTCCATCCAGCACTGGAAGCTGTTTATAATTCTGCCTCGGGGCAGAGTGAGGGTGCAGCCCAGTCTGAAGGCTCTCCCAGCACCGCAGCCTCCACCTGGAGACCTGAGAGTCCCAAACCCCAGGGTCTAGGCCCATTTCTGTCACTCACAACTGACAAAGGACTGATGCCCAGAAGGCAGATCGTCCCTAGAGCACTGGCTTTCTGATCCTGTAGGAGGCCTTGGCCAGCTGTGAGGTTCCCCAAACAGCGACTCCATAAAATCCCCTTTATGGAGGTGACATTAGAGAGAGCCAGGACCTGGGAAAATGGAGTAAAGTAATTCTCACCCAAGGAGTGCCCTGGGCATTGCAACCAACCGTGTGTGCAGGAGAAAAGCTGACACCGAGTCCTTGGGGACTCCCTGCCTGACACCCTTCACCCCCTGCCACCAAGCTTCTGCCTGGCTAGTGGCCAGCAGCCAGCAGGCCTCATGACTGTCACAGTAAGGACTCCAGTGCTGGACCTGCCCGTCACCTGTGTTCCAATGCAAACCCCAAACCTGAGCTCTTGTCTGTTTTACTGAAAGAATTAAAATAAAACGAGCCTGAGAAGGATAATTATGAAATTATTCTATGAATTTAGAAGTCAGGAGGGGGAGGGAGAGTCTGTGGACCAAGGAAGGGGGAACAGACACACCCATGTGGTCTGAGGGTCCATGTCAAGTCCGTGGGCCTGGTTTCCCACGTTGGCAGCTGGGACAAAACCGTACCTGTGGCCAAAACCTCAGATGCTGAAAGAGGAACAGCCCAGGAGCCCTGGGAGCAGCCAGGCTTTTTATTTCAAGTCTGGGGCTGGATCTAGAAGCATCCAGCACACCTAGGTGCAGTGTCCAGAAGGAGCTGGGTTTGAACACGTGCAACTGAGTAATTCCAGCTCAGCGGCAGCTGCTACAGATAGTAGGGCGAACAGGAATTAAGATTAATATCTCCCATGGGCCTTTCTGTCTACCTGCCTCTTCCTAAGGCTCCCTATGTCCCTTTCATAGCCACCACACTGGACCTGGAGTGTCCTCCGTGCTGGTGACATCACCAGCCATGTAAGCAATGGAACCCAACTTTCTACTGAATAGATGTCCCCACCTCCTCTTAAGAGGGCATCTGGCCCATGACACTGGAGTGGGCGGATCTAGAACGTCTTTCTCTGGGCTGGATCCCTATTCTCCACTTGTCTGCTGTGTGACCTTGAACCAACTGCCCGACCTTTCTAACCCCCAGCTTCTTTCTCTAAAACATGAGGACAACCAAAAGCGATGATCTCTGGCAGTTGCTGGGGGATTAAATGGGATCATAAAATCCTCAATCATGACTGCCCCTCCCCCCTTTTGTACAATACCTCTGGTGGCATTCTTCCCCCCCCCCCACAGCCTTGCTCAGCCACATGGCCACCTTCTCTGTCACCTGCAGCACCTCCCACACACAGACCATCCCGGACCATACGTGCTTCTGAGTTCAGCCCCAGAAGAAACTGCTACAAGACTTTAAGGCCTGATCCTGGAGTCACGTTCCCTCAAGGCCTTCCACCCTCTGCCTCAGCCAACAGGCCTCACCACACTGTGCTGACAACCGCTTTTCCTTGTTCCTTCCACATGGCCTACCTCCAGGTCTCTCCCGAAGTGCCCAGAGCTGACCAGCCTCCTGTCATTCAAGGTCTGGCCTGAGAGGTGTGTCCAGAGCGCCACACCAGGCTCGCTCCACAGCACAGCACTGAGGCCTGGGGCCTTGAAGATCACATATGAGGTCACTCACCTCCCATCAAACATACAGTGAGAGTAGCTTGTGTGGGCAAATGTCACACACGAGGGCTGGGGAGATGATGACTCAGAGAGTCACGTGCTCACCACACAGTCATGAGCACGAATCCCTGGCACCCACATGTCTGGCATGCACCTACAATCCTAGCACTGAGGAGGAGGAGGCATGGAGTCCCTGGGGCTCACTGAGCAGATTGTCTAACCTTGTTCAGTGAAAGACCCTACCCCAAAGAATAGAAAAAGTACAGAGTGACCGAGGAACACACCACCATTGACCTCGGGCCTTCACAAGCACCCATGTACACATGCACACCAAATGAAGACATACACGCACACACACCACACACATATATGCCAGAAAGAAAAAAAACATATTATCCACCCAAAACAGACATGAATGTGTACCTTCAAACTGAAATTCCTGCTCCATACTCCTGCACCCCCTCAGGCCTGAGCTAGGTTCTTCCTTCTGAACTGTGTCTTCCCTAGGGACTCCCACTAATTGACCTTTTAAACTGACCTCTGAGGTCTTGATGTTATACCTTAGGGGTTCCTGGATTCCGCCTTGGAGGCCAGCAGGGCAGGTTTCCACCATGTACAGTGCATCAGTGGACAGGCGGATTCAGAGGCCTTCCCTCGTGCAAAGTCACACACACACACACACACACACACACACACACACACACACACACACACACACCATGGGCCAGAGTTGGCATAGGCCCGCTGAATCACACAGGTGGGCCAGAGGAAGTGAAGCCCCAGGAGTGTCCGTTTCCTGACCACTCCATCTGCTCTGAAAGGTTTTGTCTTTTGATTAATCTCTTTGAGCTTTGCTTCTTCAGGTGACAAGTCTTACCACAGTGCTGGCGCTCGTGTCACGGGCTCCCAGGGGCTCTGACTCACAGCCAGCAGTTTGAGTTTTCTGGTCCCTTCACTGCTTTGAGCCTCAGTTTCGCATCTGTGAAATGGAGAGGCTGAGCGTGGACAGAGGCAACCTGAGGTCCTTTCAGTCCCTCTTAGAGTGCTGAGCAACAGAGTTTAATTGAGTGAAAGGAGTGAGAACAGGCCTGGAGACAATTGGGGGGTGGGCAGCTGTCCAGTGGGTGACACAGCCCAGGACAGACCCTCCCTCTTCTTTGGTCAGCTCCATGCGCTAGGGATCACGGACGCCGGAGACTGCCTACGCCGCCCAGGCGGAGGGTCTGGGGTGGGGGGCACCCTCCCACAGCTCCCCCCACCTTACCTGGTCCCAGCTGCTCCTCCCCAGCTGTCAGGAAGCCACCAGCCCGCCACCTGCTTCCCCGCCCCCGCCTGGTCTCGGCAGCGCCCCCTGCGGCGCTCGTCGTGAACTGCACCTCCTCCAGGTCGGGTCCCAGCTGACAGCCCAGGGCGCAGGCTTCCTGAGCCCCTGTCCCCTGGTGATGTGACACTGTACAGAGAAACGAAGGGGAGTTTGCTCTTGATATTTTTCTGACTCTTCTAGTCAGTATGTGGGCATGCTTCCATAATTAAAACCTGTGCAATACATGTTTATCATTAAAGCAGCTAAAAACCTCCAAAGTCTTCCAAGTTGAAAGCTAAACCCCTCTGTCCTGGTTCACCAGGTCTGTGCACACTCGCTGGTCACAAGTTCCTTGTCCAGCCTCAATGCATGCTGGGGGATGCCAGACTGCAGCTGCAGGCTTTGCCTGGACTACTCCTCTCTCCTTCCAGGCTCAGTGGAGTCCTACTCAGCCACACTCTCTGACATGTCACCTTCCTGGGAACCCTTCCCCAGACACTGCCCTAGTCCTTCCCAGATGAGCCACTGTTCTCCTGCTGGTATATTTCGCACCGCTCCCCGGGACACACATGCACACTAAGCCCTGTTCCCAGGTAGATAGATCCCCACACTCACTGAAAAACTGGAGAAGTCGCTGTAATGTTTCTTTTTCTTCTTACAGCCTCTAGCCTACCATCCCCCACACTCAGCTTCGAAGCAGTGGCTTCCCTGGTCCTCCGGCTGGTGCCCTTGCTCTGTGCCTTGGCTTTTCCTGATCCATCCTAGAGAAGGCTTGGGTCTGCCCTAGGGTCAGAATGGGTGAGCTATACCTCTGCAGAAACACAAGTTTGAGGTAGACACCAGGGTGGGCTGGCTGAATGCTCTGAGAACTTACTGATGCTTCTGTTGTTAATAGTACCATTTCCCAGGTGGAAAAACTGAGGCTTAGAAAGGCTGTGACTGTCCAAGAAACTGCGTTCCTCGGGGCAGGTTTTCTCACCAGATACCATGTATTCTTCGTCTCTGAAACCATTCTGCTTCTTGGCCCTATGTCTCTATGATGACACCTATTTCAGAGGTCAAAAAAAAAATTGGTTTTCTTTGGTTCCAGAACTCTTGGACATTTCAGGGTGCAGACATTATCCATGACTTTGGGTTTTATGGCGATGTCTCTGATTTGCTGGAACTTTCCTTCTGGGAGCAGCCTGCCTCTGGCTGACTTCTGAGTTGCAGAACCACAGAGACCCTTGGAAGTTTGGCTCATTCACTGGTGAGCTCTCACTCTGCCCACAGCAGAGCAGACACAAGATGATTCATCTATGTGGATGTGGGAAACTGAGGCACAGCAGAGTTATTAATTGCTCCTGAGCTGTGTAGTCAGGCTTGAATGCAAGAAAGGTAAGTATCTTGACTTCCTCCTTTCTCCATAGCTATATGGCCTTCTGGATCCAGGTTGACCAAAGCCAAGTTCATTTACTGAGTACCTACTGAACATCTATCTTATTAGATGACAAATAAGACTTAGGGCAGGCCCACCGAATGGGCCTGCGACCTATGAAACCATCCATGGGGCCTGTCACTGGAAGAGCTTTGTGCTGGGCTTAATGATCTGCTGTAAACCTGGAAGTAGGAACCATTTTTTAACTAGGAGCCCTGTGTTCTTATTTTACATCACACCATGCAAATTACACATCTGTTTCTGGACATGGCCTTTCTTAGGAGGGCCCAGCGCAGCAGGAAGTCTGCCGCAGGACTGATAATTCCTCGGCAGAGTCAGGGGGGCGTGGGTAAGAGCAAGCACTTGGCTATGTGAGGCCTCCCCAGGCCGCATTCCCCAGGTATGTAATCTCCCCAACAGTCAGCCTCTTGCCATTCACTGGCTCTTTGATTCAGAGCCTTGGTTCAGTGCCAGGGGCCCGTGTCTTCTGCAAACCAGCCATCCTTCCAGGTCTTAGCTATAACAGAAATATTCAAGAAATATGAATCTTTGGATCCCTAGGCTTACAAAAGAGCACAAAGTTTGGGGAGCCCCACCCCCCCATAATCTCCTTGATAGCCAAAACTCCTGCTGGTGTGTGGCTTCCTCTACCTTCCCAGACCAAGCCAACTTCAGGGAAAGAACAGATAAAATCACACCTGGTGAAAAGCAAGTGGCAGAAAAAAACAGTAGGCTATTCACCCAGGGGACCCTTGTTTTATTTCAGAGTCCTTCTGCATGCTCCTGGCCTAGAGGCTGGACATGTAGCAGGCATCTGATGACACTAATGCTGAAGGAGAGGAAAGCGCATATGACAGCCAGGAGCCCAAAGTCGGAAGGTTACTCATTAGCCTGAACATCTGTCTTTACCTTTTCGGATGGGTTTGCTGGAAGCCCTGCATGATGGTTTGGGAGTGAAAAGGAAGTAAGGGATGGAAGAGTAAGGTGACCACTCTCAGGAAACTGGCAGAGGGGCAGGAAAGAGGGGTGGGGTGGGAATGAAAAGAGGAAGAGTGTCGGGCTCTGCTTGTTGGCACTGCTAAGTGAGAACACAGAGAACAAAGGGTTAACAATGTTTGAACAGGTTGGAAACCCAGGTGGTAATCCTGGTATGTGTTTCACCAGCTCCATTGTCAACCCTGACTCCCAACCCCCATGGGCAAGCCACAAGAACCCAGCATTCCCATCTCAGCATGACTGGCAATGGGTGTCAGACCCAAGTAATAAATTTCCCTGTACCCATCCCTATGGACTGTGGCTCGAATCACATATTTCCCACCACTCAGGCCCCTCAATTATACAAATTAGGTATTCACAGGTTGTCTGCACTCACCTATCCCATTACAGACCTCTAACTCACCACCCTGACTATCCAATCCCCTTACTCTCCCGTATTTCTCATCCCCCTGGCTTCCTTCCCCTATAAATGTAAGCTCTCCCAATTGAATAAAGAACCACGTGGATACACTATACACATCTGCTCGCGTCTGTGTACTCCGCTGACCACACCTTGTGTCAGCCCCCAGCTCTGTGGAACCGCCCTGAGACAGCAAAGCAGTGACCAGCCGACGGCTGGGCTGCTACTTCTCACCGCTTTCCCTCTGCGGCGGACGGAGGCGGAACAACAGAAGAGAACCAGAGGGAAGACACCCAGATGCTTCTAGGTTGAGGCCAAGAATGTGGTAAAGAGAGAAGACAGGGAGAGGGAGGAAAGGCCCTGTTTCAAAAAGTGAAAACAAGAGAGTAGAAGGTAGGAGAGCTCCCAAAGTCTCAGAAGTGGGGTAAAAGAGTCAGAGAGAATGAGGCAGTGATGGTCGAAACATGGATGAGGTCCTGGGTAATGGTCTTGGTTTTCTCTGTGACATGGGAAAATGGGTAATAGGGAGAGGGTCTGTGTGGACCACCAGAGTAGATGACATTTATGCAAAGGTGATGTGAGCTGTTGAATCCCTTGGGGCAACAGGGAGTGGCTGTCTTAGTTCATTTTCTGTTGCTGTAACAAAATCCCTGAGGTTGGGTACTATATACAGAAAGGGGATAGTTTATTTAACAAGAGCATGGCACAGGCACGTTGTTGGCTCTGAGGGCCTCGTGGATACAATACAATATGGATGACAGCATGGCTATGAGAGAGAAAGGCCTCATGGTAAGACAAGAAGCCAGGGAGGGGCTGGAGAGATGACTCAGCGGTTAAGGCACTTGCCTCCAGTGCCTAAGTCCCCAGGTTCAATTCCCCAGGACCCACATAAGCCAGACCCACAGGTAGTGGCCCTGGTGCATTCTCTCTCTCTCTCTCTCTCTCTCTCTCTCTCTCTCTCTCTCTCTGCTTGAAAATGAATAAATAAAATATTAAAAAATAATAAAAGAAGCAGGGAGATTCAGATGCCAGGATTACTCTTGTTTTAAACAACCTGCTCTCTAGTGCCCTAGGTGGGTCCAGTGTGAGCACTACACTACTCCCTGCAGGGGCCAGCACGCCTAATGTCCTCGTCAACTTCCACTGGCCCCATCTCTTCAAGGTTTCAGACCTCTAAACATGCCCACACTTCAGCCATATCTAAACTGTAGCAGGGGCTCATCCAACTGGGGAGATGACTTAGTGGTGTTACCGGGCTTACAGGGCAGAGAGACACCTCTGATGAGAACACGTGCCAGCCTCTTCCTTAGCCATCTTCAAGCTGGACACCACTCTTTCCCGTGGCATCTCTGATTTTCTTTTTGTTTTCACCTTGCTCACTCGCTGCTCTCAGCCTGAGCCCGGTTCCCACAGCAGGGCCCTCTCAGAGGCCAGTGGAAAGATTCATCGTTCCAGTACAGAAATTCCTCTGCAGTTCCTTCTTCCTTATTGGAAGTAGCTGTGATGATTGGTTCCAGATAGTGGAGGCCAGAGAAAACAAACAGACCTTTCAATATTGACTCGCCCAGCTCTGTACACAGCTTCTGCCCCACCTCCCCGCGCCTCCCAGCAAGGCCACCGTCAAACAGCTGCTGCCCTCTGGCCAGCTCCATCAGAGAAAATAAAAATCCTCCAGAATGAAACCAGCCTGCATCCATGTCTTCTCTGTCTCTCCTGTGAACGTGGTGGGTTGGCTAGGAAGGAGTCGCTTCGTAGGAGATGACAGAAGACAGTTTGCTGTTTGCTGGTAGTGTAACAGGGGAGCTGGGGATTCGAACTTAAACAGTACCCAGCTATTTCCCTCAGAACTTAAGGAGTACCTGAATTCTTATCATTAAAGAATTAAAATGATAGACCACCAGAGGATAAGGTATAGTGGGAGACTTTACTCAAAAGAAAATGGGGAGTTACAGAGATCTCCAGCCACCAGTGTGGGGAGAACACGTGGGAGAGGTTTTAGCAAAATCTGTGCTGTTCATCCAAACAAGCAGAAGAAGGAAAGATAACAGAGGGCTCCCATCACGAAGAAAAAGGTTCATGTGGGAACAATCTTGAGCAACTGGCTGGGGTGATGGAAGGCCCTTCCTTCCTAAGGCCTGAAAATTTAGAAGTCCTTCTTCTAGGAAGCCATATGGAGGGAAGAGAGGGCTGGACTTTGTTTCAGTGCCTTTTTAAGACCTTGGCCAGGTAAGTCACAGAGACAGCAGGTTGGTCCATACCACACCAATCAGTTTCAGTATCTAGGTTTGAACTCTAGCTAGAGACACCTCCCACTCAAGGGGAGGGGGGTCTATGGAACTTGCCTGAAGGTGTTAACTGTCACAATCCCCCCTCTGCAGAAATAACCCTAACTGCTGTTAGGGTACTGGGGTGTAGAATGAAAAAAAAATCTCCAGAAAAAAAGTACATACATGTTTAAGAAAAAAAAATCAAACAAGAATACCCATTTTTTAATCCTGCAGGAGGCAGGGCAAAGCTCGGACTGGGGAAGGGTTAAGAGGAGCTTGGTAACCTTGTGTGGGGGTCTCTCTCCTAAATTCCCATAGTAGCTGCTAGAGAAAAGTGAGGTGGGAATGGAGGCCTTCCTTGCTGAGACTCACAAACCCAGGGACAAGCGAGACTTGAGAGGTGGCCTTCTCTCGAGTTGGCAGATGAGCACCCCCACTTGTCACTGGGATGGAGCCCTGGGGTCACAGGGCTGGTAGAGAACCAGGAGCCACAGAACCAGGGCCAGGTGGTACCCATCAGGTGACTCATTCAGTATGTCCATCCTGTGGGGGACCATGCCAGAACCAAGTTCTAGAAGCTTCGGAATGAGATGTCCCCACAAAGGGCTCATGTGTTGAGGAATTGGTCTCCAGCTGGTGGCACTATCTTGTCAGAATGGAAACTTTAGGAGGTCTGGCCCAGCTAGACACTTGAGGAGTGTCCTTGGGGGTCTCTTGTCTCTGGCCCCTTCGTGTACTTTCTCTCAGCACCTGTCTTCCTTCTGCCACAGCCATGATGTTCTGACTCACTAGGAGGCTAGAATGAGCAGATCTGATGACACCGAACCTCTGAAGCCATGAGCAAATAATAAATAAATACATAAATAAATAAATAAATAAATCTTTCCTCCCTTAAGTTATCAGGTCTTTATTGTCACAGCAACCAAAGGTCTGACTCATACAACTTCCTTTCATATCACCTCCCACAAGCGACCTCTGTGGGGGATCACCGGATGTTACCTCGTATGCAACATTCTTTTTGCTGTCACAAAATTCTGAATCCCATGTTGCTGGAGCAGGGAAATAACCACAGGTGTTTGAAATGGGGTGAAGAGGTTGAAGAAAGAATTCTCAAACCCTGAACACCAAGTTCTTACCTTTAAATTAACCAAAGAATTGGTAACTCAGCCTGAGAATGTTCTTTATAAAACACCACACTTCCTTCAGACATTACGAGGACATTCCAGGGATCTAAGAAAGAGGGAAAGGTGGGGAGCAAGAGAAAAGAAAGACGTGACCTGACACCACGTGGTTTGATGGGCTCATGTGTAAGGACCATCACAAAATAAAAAAGTATATCTGTTGCCTCATTAGTATACAAAAATAATCAAAACAGCATCTGTTTAATATTATTTCTAGGGCAAAGAATTGAGATGCTATAAAACAGCTAACCAGATAAAAATAAAACATCAGCATTATTAAAGACTTTTGCTGCTGATTTCAGAGGCTGTGCATCTGTGTCCTCTGAATCCCTGTGGAGTTTCTCCCTGGATATCTTCACAGCTTCCTTTCCTAGTTCCTAGTTCATCACTATCATTAGCTTTCATTATCGCTCTTTGGCTACAACCTTGACCTCTACTTTCATGGTCTCTTCTACCTAGTCCACTAGACATATAGTTGTCAGTGGTGATTCAGGCCCAGCACAGACCATGGCACACACACACACACACACACACACACACACACACACACACACACACACACAGAGCCTTCTACAAATACTTACATTTGCTGAGTGAGATCCAAACACTGTTGGGCACCCACCAGGCCCCTCAATGACCTTTGTAGGATTGCTTCTCCACACTCTCACAACAACAATGCCTCACTCCATGTTGGCTCTGGTGCCATGGAAGGACATCACGGGATTCTCATAGCCACAAGGAGCTTCTACTCTCTCCACCCTATATTTCTGTCTCAAATATGATCACGTCTGTGATGGTTAAGTTTTGTTGTCAGCTTGACCTTTCAAGTAATCTTGGGTGGGTCTCTGAGGATGTTTACAGGAAGGCAACCTCTCAGCAAGGGGCAGGATGTAAAGAAGCTCAAAGAAGCTGGAAGTAAACATCCTTTCCTGTGTGGGCCATGCAGGAAGGAAATTCCAGAGACTCAGGAAGCCATTAAGTCTGGGGAAGGGTTGTAAGACCCCACCCTAAGGCTATGTAAAGGGGAAGAGATTCTCTCCTTGGCCCTCCTGCCTGTTACCTGTTCTCTGTGTGGTGTTGGTGATGAGTTTTTCTCTCTTCTGGGACCTGTGAAAGAGGACCAGCCTCTTTCACTGTTATGGAACGTCCCCTCAATCTGTAGTTTCAATAAATACTTTCCTCCCCCAATTGTGCCTGGTTTGAAGACTCATCCCAGTGACGTGTGGCTGATTACGCCAACGTCCAACTACACATCTAGTTAATTCATGGCATTGTTCAGTGGAGGGGGTTGAGAGCTAGACACTGCATAGGCATTTAGCTTGGAACTCTCCAGGAAGTTTCTTCAACTTCCTCGTCTGTAAAGCTTATGGCACCGCCGACCTCATCAATGAGTCATGAGAAGTAAATAAAACAGGTCCCCCAGAAGAGACTTAGCTCAGTGTCTGTGCAGTCGGACTCTCAATGTGAGGAGAGAAGAAAATGAAAGTGGAGGAGAAAAAAGAAAATAATAAAAGAAAAAGTCTATTTCTTCTTTTTACTGTTCCTTTTTAGGTGGAAAGCACATGCACCACCTTCCTTGGGGACAGAATTTGGGGTAAAAATAATACCAGCTACTTCCAAGCTCAGAACTTATCTTGGGAAAGATGAGATCCATATTGGGTTTTTTTTTTTTTTTTGAGGTCCACAGTGTAAAGTTATTAGCTGCTTCTGAATTATGTTAGAAGGTTTTCAAGATGGAAGGAAATGCAGAGAGTCCCTCATGAACTCCCCTCGCTCTTCAGCCAAGGAGACTGAGATCTGCATAGGCCGGCCTCTCTAGAGAGTGACAGAGTCCAGTGTAGAAAGTTTGTAGCCCAGAACCCCGCCCCTCCTGTACATCCTCTCTCCAGACTCAGCAGACATGAGGTCGGACTTTAATTTCTGATGTGAAAGAGTGAAGAAATCAATAAACTGCTTTCTTAAAGCAACTGTAACGCTTGGTCAAAACTGTCTTAACAACCCTGTCATCCCTCTGGAAATTGACAGGCAACAAGCCGAGAAGTTCTTTATGTTTCTGTATAAAGAGGTCTTTTTCCACCTCCTCTTACATCTCTGAGGCTTCATAGTTCAAGCCAGAGACTTTAATCAGCACCAGAGAGCTCTCATTTCATTTGCCATAGTGCCGGTTTAAGGGGTGACTTTAGATGGAGGGGACAGTGGCTCCCTAGAACCTCAAATAGCAGAACAAGTGTGACTAGCTGGGTATTTCGCAGGAACTTCAAGAAAGTAAAGCAGCGGTGGGGATACTGACACTTTTCCCATGCGTCATGAACTGTTAGAGACAGGAGCCACCGATCAGCCCTGGCCAGTGACACGTCTCCCATGCTCGAGTGCTTCAGGACTCAAGGAAAACTCAAAACCTGAGCAGACATTCGGGTGAGCATAATCTGGGTGGGCTCCACAAGTCGCAGATTCATCAGTCAGGAGGAGACGTCTTACTGGTACAACCTCTGACCAGCCTTTAGCTGTACAGACAAGGGGTGATTCTAGGCTGCCAGGATTAAAAACCAAAAACCAAAATAAAAATAAATAAACCAAGAAAGTTGATTATCAGAAACATCCAGGGATATATAGGGCAGAGAAAACAGACTTTGAAAGTTTAGTCCAGATAAGTTATTACACAAATGCACAAGACGATGACAACTCAAGAGAAAACAGGCTAGAGAGCTACTACAACATAGTGAGTAACATATACAGTTTCTGAGACAGAAAGGCACAGATGGACAAAGCCACAGAGAAGATGTGGACCTTATTCAGGGAGAGATCAACAGCCCCCGTGTGTCCCTAGACCATCTCCCAGCACCCATCAGAAATATGTCCAAGGAACTGAAGGAAACCCTAGTAGAAAAGTTTAAGAAAAGTATTGAAACAATGAATATTACATCTAATAAAATGATACAAATTATCGCAATGAAGCAATTCTGAAACAATGGATGCCCCCAAACAATGGAATGACATCTTCAAAGTCGGGGAAAATGTGTGTGAGTCAAGAATTCAGCCTCGGCGAACCATCCTTTACAATGAAAGCAAAGCAAAGACCTTCCCAGGTAGCCAAAGAGAGAGAGGGAATGCTTTGCTGGTGGATACATCTCACAAGAAAAATATGCATTTGATTTTATTGAGACAGGCTGGTCTTGATCTTGGGATGTTCCTGCATGAGCTTCCCAAGTGCTGGAATCGTCAGCCTGCACCACTGGACCCCATTCCTTTCATGCTTTCTACAGTTAACACACATGCGTTTGTACTTATTATCTTTGCTTAACAAATTTTTTTAAACTTTAATTGTATTCTAAAATAGGATTAAATGATAGGAAAAGCAAATACCTCTTACAGGAGGACTTCTAATAGATAATCCAGGTCAGAGAAGCTTTCCAGTGATGCAAGTCAATTAGAACAAGTCTGAAGCCCTGCTTGGATGCCTTTTAAAAGCAGAGGAAAGTTCATAAGAAATGCTAAGAGTCCTCATTTGAGCTGAAAATAGACACCAGAAGGTGTTCAAAACCACAGTAAGAAGTGATGAGTTCCAGGAGTGAAGATTACCTGGGAAATACAAAGACTGTATAAATGGGCTTTTGTCGTTGCAGCTCTTAACTTCTATTAGAGACATAAAATTATATGCAGCATAATTAAAACACTGTCTTGTTGGGTATCTAACATCGTAGAAATTGATATGCTAATAGTGGAACACGTGAGGAGAGAAAAAAAGGGACATATAGTCCAGCGAACTTTCTAGAATTAATTAATTTCTAGAATTAATTCATTAATTCTGAAGCAGATTAAAATAAAAGGAGGTACACATACTTAGAACAGCCATTAAGAAAATAGCTTTAAAAATAGGAAAAAACTCAACAGAAGAAGAAAAGCAGTGCACTGAAATACTGATTAACATAAAAGAAGAAAGTAAGGGATAGAGGAAGAACAACCATGAAAACCACGAGGAAAACAAAACAAATCGAGAAACGACAGAAGCAGATATAACCACATGGAACGCCCCTCACAGGACACTGGTTTTTGGGCTGGACAGAACGATCAGACTGCAATGAGCAGGTGTGCCCTGAGGAGCCTGGATTGTCATCGCCGTCCTTACCACAGGACAAACTCGGAACAGACTGAAAACAAATGACTCATCTGGAAACTGGTGTCACGAGCCTAGAATCAAGACAGATGCCTGAACACAGAGCTCACAGCCCAAGTCAGCTGCAGTCACCCAACCCCAGGAGGCACCCAAACTGGTGGGTATCAGAGCTGAGCAACTCCTAGAGGTGGTTTTAGCTTCTTCAGTTCTCCAAGTAAACATCCAAGGACAACCACAAATAAAAAGATCTCAGGCGGTGGCTCACTTGCTCCCAAGCCTGCTGACCCCAGTTTGATCCTCCCTAGCCCCCACGTAAAGGGCACAAAGTGGCACGTGCATCTCTAATCCCAATGTGGCTACCACAGTGGGAAGAGGAGCCTTGTCAGCAGTAACAGCAACATGACAAAGAAAATCCTGTATTAAAAAGAAGGCAATCTTCCATCCAGGGCTTCCCTCAGCTCTCAGCGCCAGGCATGAATTCCCTCCCACTGAGCAATCCCAGAGCAGCTGATTGCCTCCATAACCTGTGCCACTATGGCACCCATGGGTACATCCGGCCTGGCTGGTTGATTTTGTAGTCCACTGCTTGTTTCTGCTGTTGGTGACCCTTATCCCCTACAGCTCACATAGCTCTCTCTCTGCAGCATGGTGACAGGGTGACCGCTAGCTATCAGAGACCTGGCTCCCATCTCGGTTCCAGTATGATTTCTCAAAGCCCTGTGACCCTGCGCAGCCCGGAGTGTCTTCACAATAAGATCTTGCCATTTAATTCTGTCAGGTAACCAAGGGCTTTGGCAATAACCTGCTTTGTTTTGAGGGCCTCACTGACCATCAGCTCCCTGGGGGGAGGGGCAGAAGCCAATTCTGCAGGGTGTTTCTGCTAAAACTATATCTCTCTTTACTAGCTCGCTCTCTCTCTCTCTCTCTACACACACACACACACACACACATATATATATATATATATATATATATATATATATATATATATATATATTTAAGAGATTATATCTTTTAGTTAGCTAACCAAGAGGAAAAGAGGAAGGTTTCTATGGGACTGACTCATATACCATCATTAGTTGTGTGTATCTCACCCCCTCCCTCCACACCCTTCCACCCTGTATTCTGTCCCTCCCTTGCCTGTCTACTATCTCTTCCTCTCATGCCTCCCTGCTTCTCCTTGTTTTAGCTCATACACAGACACACACATCATACATATACACATACACACATAAACAGTAATAAAATACAGACATGCACACAGAAAAATATCTCAGCGTATTCTCCACAGTGAAGACAGGAGCCTGCTCTCCAAGGAAGCCGACTTTACCAGAGCGAGCCTTATCTATACCTGAGAAGGACAATTAACCACTTCAATTCCCTCTAGCACTCCTGTCTCTGCTAAAAGGGGACAAGATAACAACCAAGAACAATTTGTGAAGGTCACAGCCCAGGGGAGCAAGACAGTGAATGACTGAGATTTAATTATAAGATTAAGAATCTCTTCGTCTCCCCAAGTCCTTACCAACGGGGCTCTGGCATGTTAATAGCAGGTCACATCTTAGAGCTCAAAACACAAGCTACATTGAAGGAGTTCTTGGGGAAAAGGAGAGGGGTAAGACAAAGTGACTAGAAGCTTCTGGAACCCACAGCTCCAGTAAACAATAACCATAGCTCCTGAACAGGTTCAAATAAAACCTCACCCCAAAGGTCAATTTACCAGCCAGGTGTGGCATACACATTTCATCCTAGTACTCTGGAAGAGTTCCAGCCAGCCTGAGGCCACAGAGTGACTTCCAGGGCAGACTGGGCTAGAGTGAGACCATGTTTTGGAAAAAATAATGAAAGAAAGAAAAAAAGAAAAAGAAGAAGGAAAGAAAGGTCAATTTACCTCAGTCCCTACCATTGGTACAAAAAAAACCAATTTGAAGCATTAGAACCATACTCAGAGAGAGAACTTGGAATTATTGGATAAGGAATTAGAATAATCTAGATTGTTATGTGCTATTGTTTAAATAGATAACGTCCCCCTCAGGTCCATGTGTTTGAACACTTGGTCCCCAACTTGATGATGTTGTTCTGGAGACTGTGGAACCTTCAGGAGGTGGGGCCTGGATGGAGAAAGTGGGCTGCCGGGGGCGAGTGTTGAAGGCTGCAGCTAGCTGGCTCCCTACCCCCTCTCTGCTTCCTGGTCCATAGATCATGAACACTGAGCCTCACATTCCTGCCACCATAGCTGTGAGCCACTCCTGACACATGACACGTATCTCCCTTGTCATGATAAACTGAACCCTCAAACTGCAAGCCAAAACAAACTCTGCCTCCCTGAAGTTACTTCTTCCAGACAGCCATCACATTGATCAGAAAAGTAACTAAAACAATGTTAAAAGCTGTAAATGGAGACGGTGGGGACTATGTGTGCAAGCACAGATGGATCATGTGATCAGAAATAGGAATGTGGCGGTTAGACCTCTCTGCAGAGGCAGCCCCCTCCCCTTGAGTGGGAGGTATCTAGCTAGAGCTACAACCTAGGGGCTGATTAGTCTAATATGAACCAATCAGCTGTCTCTCTGACTCACCTTGGAAAAAAACTTAAATTGACTTGCCTAGAGGAAGTCGGTCTCTCTTTCCCCACATGGCCGGGCTGCAGGAGGATCTCTGAAATTCCAGGAAGGTAAGGCCTTCCCCATTAGCTGGGGTGGGGGCAGGCTCCAGACTTTTTCCCTCATGAACATCTCTTTCTCATGATGGGAGCTTCCTGTTATCTTTTCTGTTTCTGCTTATTTAGCTAAAAAAATATAAGTTAAACTCTCTGACACGTGTTTTCCTCACACTGGTGGCTGGAGAACTCTGTAACTTCCCACATGGTGACTGAGAGACTTCCCCATCCAATTCCCCTTTTCCTAAATTAATGAATTAGAATAAATGTATAAAATTAAAGTTTACTTCTGTCCCTGTGTACAATTCTTTTGCATTGGAGGACACGAACTTGGGGGGGGAATTCAATGGTAAAAAACAAATATAACTGTGCCAAGATTTTCCCCGTATCATAATCCGTATCAGGAACATGTAGATCAGGGCTGGCGAGATGGCTCAGGGGAAAAGCATGGACCCCAGAAGCCTGAGTGCCTGAGCTTAGATCCTCAGACTCTGTAAAAAGCCAGAAAGCTGTGTGGGCTTCTGTAATCCAAGCACACATCAACACACACACACACACACACACACACACACACACACACACACACACACACACACACTGCATACACACCATATACCGCAGAAAGAAAAGAAGGAAATGCTAAGATTCCAAAGAAAATGTTGCAAATTGAAAGTGCTGTAGCAGAGGTGGGTAACGTCTCTGACGGCTCTGCAGATGGACACAGCTGAGCAAAGACTAAGGAGACTGAAGAGATGCAATGCAACTCCCCGTGCTGAAATGCAAATACCAAACAAGAACAGGACAGGGAACATCTGAAAACTGCGGAGCCAAGATGAAAGGCAACGAGAAGATGAAAGAAAAAGAGAGAAAGGAACAGAAGGAAAGATAGCTGAGTGTTTTTCAACATTAACGAGACACCAAACTGCAGGACTCTCAGAATACCAAGCAGGATCAAAACTATAAAATCTCCACACATGCAAGTCCTATGGCCACTGCAGGAAGTCAGAGATGAAGAGGAGCTCCTGAGGCAGCCGGGAGCCGTGGCTGGGGGTGAGCAACCCAGAGAAAAACGAGGATGAAAGGGAACATGGACGGCTGGAGAGAAGGCTCCGTGGCTAAGGCAGCTGCCTGCAAAGCCTAACAACATGGCTTAGATTCCCCCGGGTCCAAGGAAAGCCAGATGCCTGAAGTGGTGCATGCATCTGGAGTGTGTGTGCAGCAGATGGAGGCACTGGTGTGCCTCTTCCCTCCCTTCCTCCTTCCCTCTCTCCCTCTCTCCTTCCCTCCTTCCCTTCCTCTCTCTCTTCCTCCCTCCTTCCCTTCCTCCCTCCGTCCTTCCCTTCCTCTCTCCCTTCTCTCTCCCTTCTTCCCTTTCTCTCTCTCCCTCCCTCCCCTCCTCTCTCCCTCCTTCCCTCTCTCTTTCTCTCTGCTTGCAAGTAAATAAATATTTAAAATTATTTATTAAGTAGGAACTTTTTATGAACAAAGCATGTGTTAGTACCACCATTTCCCTCCTCCCTACCCCCATTCCACTGAAGGCCCCCCCTCGGTGGGATGGCTGGTATCCTCCATGGGGTTGTGAGCTATGAGTTGTTCAAACAGCAGTCAGTCATTGAGTGTTTGGGAGGGGGCAATGCCTCTGGGTATTACCCACCCTCATTGCTTTTACAATATTTTCACCCCCTCTTCCCCCAAATTCCCTGAGCCATGGTGGGTGAGATTTAAGTCTGCTTTAGTGTGAGCTCTCAGCAAGCAGCCTCTGGATTTCTGCTTTGGTATGATTTGAGTGTCCTCAGTGTCTGTCGTCATCACCCTGGTGCAGGTTGTCAGGCTCCCTGTGGAAGCAGCACTCTTGCTCATCTCACCAAATCTCTTTGCTTTCATCTGGGCCCTGGCTGATGTGTGAGGGGTGGTCCATCTCCTGCCAGGGAGTCAGCTATCATTTCTGGTCTTGTTGGTAGAATCAGGTTATCCGCTTCTCGCTGCCTTTGGAAAAACAAAAACAGATTCTCCAATGGAGAGTGAGATCAGCATAGATTAAATGGGACTCGCAATGTTAATTTGGCAAGATTATAATGGTTGTAGCCTCTTTTTAGGCCCATGGTTAGTGGAAGCTTCCCCTTGGAATCCATAGGAGTTTGGCTTGGATTCCAGTTCCAGCTAAAGGTTCCTTGCTACTGAGCAGACCTCTTAGCCAATCAGAGGCTTTGATTACCTTCCTAGGTTGAGTGTCACTATTGCACAGGTGTGTACGTCTTGTCATGCTGGTTGCTGTCACATAGCAGTGTCCCCTGCTTTCTCCCAGCATAGTTGGTTAGTCTCCTCTGGAAGCTCATTCCTGCACTATACCGACTGACCATACGGAAACTGGCTTCCATTCAGGCTCCAGCCAGGTCTCTTGATGCTGTGTCAGCAGCCTGTGGTGTCTTCAGCAATAGGGTCTTATCTTTTACCTTGCGTGGGCAATCAAGTGCTTTGACAGAAGCCTGTCTTGTTTTGGGGGTCTGGTAGTTCTCTTGGATCAGCAGTTCAGGGTGGGTTGTAACTGATTTCTGGTATAGGGAGTTACAAACCAGAGCCAATTATATTAGGGTTAGACTTCACCCCATCCTCTTCAGAGCCCTTCTTACCAGATGATACCCCCATATTCCTTTGGAGGGTTATAACTTTTAGTCTACTGACCAGGAGTAAGGATTCTATGGTACCAAATTTTAGGTTTAGTTTCATGTGTATCTCTCCCCAGCCTCCCATTCCCTCCAGCAAACCCTTCCATCTCTCTCATCTGTTAGTTACATGTCAGGTTTGCTTGCAACTCAAGCTGTTCCTGGTTAGGAACCTTGGATGAGGGAGAATAGGTGGCGTTTGTCTTTCTGTGCTGTGGGAGTTCTCTGAGTACGAACAATATTTTTTAAGTGACATGAGACTGGCCTTTTGAAGCGGAGCCTTGCTGCAGGAAGTGTGTCACTGGAGGTGGGCTTTGAGGTTTTATAGCCTGACCCCAAGTTCTAGTCTCTCTCAACGTCTTCCCTGATGGTGTGATGATATAAGACCATGTCATTCTTTCCCCACCATGATGGACTTCCCCTCAAAACTGTGTAGTGGGAAACATTTCTGGGAATGCACCACTCTTCACCCCAGATGAGGCACAGGTGACAAACCAAAGCACGATTGCACCAATCCCGGTTTGGTGAAGCTGTGTTTACTGGGGCTACTGACAGCGCTGGGTGAGAAGCTGCTTACAGGAACATGGGTGGCTCAAAGGAAGCTGTGTCACTGCAAAGCCCACCCTGGCATAGGTGGGGACTCACAGGAGCTGCCTATCTGAAGCACACTGCAGCGCAGATGACTTGCAGGCAGCAGCTGGTCCGAGTCTCCCTCAAGCAGTTTTGTCCATAGGGAGAGGTCTTGCAACCTTTGTCCAGACTTCTTGACCATGCCACCCTCCTCCCCTCAGGAGGGAATTTTTCCATTCGGAGATAGTTGCTACACGGCACTGCTCAGAGCCTGCCCTTCAAGAGTTGTTTATGGCTCCCATAATGCTGGGAAGGTGACTGTCTCAGTCAGTCACACACCGCTGGGATCAATCTTTAAACCAGGCACAATTTATGGGAGGAAAGGATTTATTTGTAGCTATAGATACAGGGGAAGTTCCAGAATGCAAAAGTGGCTGCTCCCCTTTCACAGGTCCAACCAGAGAGAGAAAGCCATCACCAACACTATATACACAGAACAGCAAACAGGCAGGAGGAGCAAGGAGAGAATTTCTTTCCCTTTATATAGCCTTAGGGTGGGGTCTTGCAACCCTTTCCCAGACTTAATGGCTTCTTGAGTCTGGAATTTCCTTCTTTCACTGCCCACACAGGAAAGGATGTTTACTTCTAGCTCCTTTGAGCTTCTTTACATTTTGCCCCTTGCTGAGAGGCTGCCTTCCTATAAACATACTCAGAGACCCACCCAAGATAAAAAGATCCAAGTTGACAACAAAACCTAACCATCACAGTGACCTTGTACATTTCAGCTCTTCCTGATTCCCTCTTCCCTCCAGGAGGGACTATTTCAATTCAGAGGAATTTGCTATACAGCTGTAAGCCCCTTCCCCCCAAAACCCTTTCCTTCACTAAGCTGCTTCTGGTGGGGCATTTTGTCCCAGGAGCAAGAGAGGAAACGATATGGGGTGGAGGTGGTGGGGAATTAAACACTGAAAAACATTTCAAAAGAAATTCTTCAAAAGAAGAAAATAGAAAGACCTGAAATACATCTATGAAATAAAAGGAAGAGTATTAGAGAAAATATTACTGAAAATTTAATAAAACCTTTTGCTTTCTTTTCTTTCCTTCTTTCCTTCCTTCATTCCTTCCTTCCTTCCTTCTTTCTCTCCCTCCTTCCTTCATTTTAGACATGTTCATCCTCTGTAGCCCAGACTGGCCTGGAAGTCCAGTCTCTGACCTCAAACTCACAGCAATCCTGCCTCCACCTCCCAAGTATTCAGATCATAAGCTTGTATCAACATGATTTTCTCTGTTTTCTTATTCTTAATTGATGGGATATGAAACTTTTGTGTGTGCATGTATGTGTTTGATCCCTAGAACCTGTTTTTATTTTATAAGATGGATGTTGCTCCTTACCTTCCACCTTCTTTGAGGCAGGGTCCCTCACCATTCAGGCTGTGTCTACCATGAGCTTATAGGGGCCTCCTGCCTCATCTTGTTGTAGGTTTTACAGATGTGGCCCATAAGCTTACAGGAGCCTCCTGTGTAAACCTCTCATCTTGCCCTAGGATTCACAGATGTGCACTATCACATTCAGCTGTATGTGGATCCTGGGGCTCCAAACTACTCACACAGGCAGGGCAGGCTCTTTATCCACTCAGCCATCTCTCCTGGCTATCACTCGGGAGTCTTTTAACATATAATTGACATATTAAAATCGGAAAGAAAATGGAATCACATAAAATGCTCAGGGCAAGCCAGTGGAAGAAAGGGGTAATTTTTATAAAAGAAAACAAAGTATAGATGCAGTTGCACATGTGGCAGACATGAATCTATATGAAATCACTGTAAAATCAATGGTCTAAACACAAAAAAGTAACAAGAAATTATTGGGACTGGGAGGAGATGGCTCAGTCAGCAAAGTGTTTGCCATGCAGTCATGAAGACCTGAGTTCAGATCTCCAGACCCACCTAAAACCCAGACCTGCCAACAAGCAGCTGTAACCCCAGCTCTAGGTCAGAGACATAAAATCCTCAGGGCTTGCTAGATGAGTGGAGGAAGAAACACACCATTGTCCTCTGACCTCTACATGCATACACACACACATGCACACACATCCACACACACATACAAATGCATGCCACACACATGCACACGCACAAAACACATGCCCCCCCAAATAGTTACAATGGATAAAACTGGGACCCAACTATATGTTGTCTATGAGAAACTTATTTGAAATATAAAGACAGATTGAAGGAGAAAAATATACCTAATCAAAAGAAAGATGAAGTAATTATATTCATTTTGAACAAAGTGGACATCAGAATGAAAAAACCCAAACAAGGAGCAAAGCGATGAAGGGATGGGTATTCACAGAAAACTCCAGTCCTTGGTCTGTGTGTATGTGACAGCCGAGTGTCAAAATAGGCAAGGCCAAAATTGATGGACCTGTATGGAGGGATGGACAAGTCCACTACTGTAGCTTGAGACTTCAGAAGCCCTCTCTCAATGAGTGATAGACTCAGCAAGCAGAAAATCAATGAGGATATAGCTGAGCCGAATAGAACCATTAATCACCGGGGTCTAATTGACATTTATAGACTAGTTCATCCAACAACAGTAAAATACACATTCTTTTCAAGCTCCAATGGAACACTTGCCAGGACAGAACACATTCTAGATCAGTAAACAAACTGTAACAAACTTAAAGAAACAGAAGTCATTTAGAAGTCTGTTCTTACTTAAAGATCAATAACAAATATAGCTGGAGAAGCCCAAAGATTGAACAGCATGCTTCTAAATAACACACGGTGAAAGAAGTTCAAAAAAACTTTTTAATCTTTTAAATAAAAAAAATTAAATACAACTTTATCAAAATTGGTGGGATGCCATATAAATAGTGGCTAGGGAGAAATTTATGGCATTGAAATGAATTAGAAAAAAAGAAAAATATCTAAAACGAACTATCTGAGTTTCCATTATTGGAAAGTAGAAAATGAAAAGGAAATGAAGCGTGAAGTTGGAGCTTCCTTCCCAAGTAAAGATGACAATTTCCTAGAGTAGAAGACTCCATATTATTAAGATATCAATTCCCAGCCAGGCAGGGTAGTGCATGTCTGTTTTTAAAGAGCTGGGGAGGAGAAAGCAGGAGGACTAGAAGTTCAAGGCCAGTCTGGACTACATGAGATCTTGTTTAGTTTTTAAAAAAAATCAAAAATCAAAATCAATTCTCCCTAAACTGGTCTATAGGAGCAACATATTAAATCCCACCAGACTTTTGTAGAAGTTGACCAATTGGTCTTAAAATTCGTACAAAAGTCACAACAGTTTTGTAGCTGGAGGGTTTGTGCGTCCCAAGTTCAAAAGTTGTTCTGAAGTTTGTTTCCATGGCAACATGGTGTGAACACAAAGACAGGTACAAGGGTTGTTGAAACCGAACTCAGAATTCAGATATAAAGCTTTGCATTGACGGTCAGTTGCTTTCCACAAAGGTAATGAGATGATTCAATGTGTGAAGGATGGTCTTTCCAACAATAGGAGCCAACGAAATGAACTCATATATTAAAACTTAGCTTATCCATTAAAACATACATTAAAACCTAACTCAAGATGGGACATAGTCTTAAATATGTGAGCTAGAACGAGGTCATTTTTAGAAGACAACATAGGATAAAACTCTTTGAGAAACCTTGTGTAAATCTTTATGGCTCCATAAACAGGAACCATTAAAAAAAACTGATAGACTGTGCTTAATTAAATTTAAGTGCCTTGGTGCTTTGAGAAATAATCTAAATTAAACAAAAAGACCAGACAAAGATTGGGAGAAAACATTCATAAAATGTATAGCAGATAGAGGATTTGTATCCAGAATATAAAAAAGTTTTACACCTCTAAATGACAAACAACTCGATTAAAAATGGATAAAAGCCTTGAATCTACAGGTCCAAGAAGCTGTATGGAGAGCATGAGGCGCTCAGCACTCACCATCATTGATCATCAGTAATTGCTAATTAAACTCATATCACCATGATTGATACAGCGGAGAGCTGTTCACCACCCATACACACACACACACAACGACAAAACCAGATAACACCAGTTACTGCCAAGGATAGAGAAAAAAAAAAGCACTGGAACTTTCTTGGCAGAAACAAAGACAGCACACAGCTATTTTGCAAAACCATTTGGTTGTTTCTTTAAGTTCAACATAAACTTTCGCAAGGACCAGGAATTTCATTTCACTGGGAGGAATCTATCCAAAAGAAATGAAAATATCTCCATGTAATGACTTGTAAGTGAATGCTTTCAACAGTGTTATTTATAACAGCCCCAAACTAGAAATAGTGCAAGTATCTACGAGCTGAAGGATGGATCAGCCATCTGAGAGCGTGAATACACTCACCCAAGGCAATGCTGGTCTGCGATTTAGAATGGATGAAATACTTGGCACCTGCTGTAATGTGGATAAACTTAAAACAATATACTTTGAGAGCCAGATATAGTAGAATCTATACATCTCTATCTCTATCTATCATCTATCTATCTATCATCTATCTACATATGACATGATTCCATTTGTGCTAAATTTCCAGAAAAGACAAATCACAGAGAAAAAAAAAGCAGATTGGTGCTTACTAGGGAAAGGAGAGGAGTCAGCCTTCACAGCAAGAGCTGGCTTAATGAGCTCTTAGAAGGGTAGAATTGTTACACAAAGGGATTGTCATGGTTGTCCAACTCTGTAAGTTTATTAGAAGTCATTAAGTTGTACACTTACAATGGGGAGATTTGGAGGTATGTAAACTGTATCTCAGTAAAGCTATAAAAGAAAAAGACATGCAAAAACAAATGCATACCACCCTGCAGCTCAGCACAGGTTCAGCAGGGGAGGCCTGAGCCCTGCAGGATGGGGACACAGTGACAGGCTTCCTCCCTCCTCCTGACCTACATGACTATACTTTGGTCCTAACCACGGGCAGCCTTGCTGGGACTATGCCCTTTCCAACTGCCCATTGTCCCTGCAGGGATTTTTGGGACCATGTGCCAGGTTTCCAGCAGCCAGCCCAACACGTTTCAGCATCATTAAATGGAAATATTTTGGATGCCAGTGATGGAAAGAATCCAACTATAATAAATTCTTATCTACATCTTGGCTTTTAAGAAAAAAAAAAGAATTGAACATACATCTATTGCACACCTATCTCCAACATAAAGTGCCATATTGAAAGGAAACCCCAGCTGATACTTTTTGCCCCAGGAAGAATACTCACCAAGGTTCAAAAATATCCTTGCTCATGTGTGTTTCCAAAGTCCTAGGTGGAGGATGCGACTTGAGGATGTGGTAATCTGGTGTCTGAGCTACTGAGTTTCATTTGAGTGGCACATCTGTAAAAGAATGGAAAGATGACATCATCACTTCCTCTGCCAATTCTGTTTGCTGGTTTTTAATTTTTCTGATGAGAAGACATTTCTCTGGGGCTGCAGCTGTCCAAAGAGAGATCAAAGTGGCATGTTTCCTCTTGCTGTTCTCTTTCTGCCTGGACCCAGAGGCAGCTGGGCCTCTCAGGGCCCTGGGGTTCCTTAACTCCTCATTTTGTGTTTCCTTGCCTCTTCTTCTTTTTTTTTTATTCTTGTTCATGTCACAGCAGAAGTTTAAAGAGCTTCTCTTAAGTACAAAAAGACTGTCTCAGATGGTTGTAGGCTGCCTAAGAAGGGTCTGTCCTCTGCCAACTCACAATCAAATCAAAGCAGGGGCTACATGCAGTGTGCACACAGGAGTGCACCAGTGGCTCTGAAGCCATAACTGAGGTACCAAGCGATGCAATCTCAGGGAAGGGAGAAGCCTTTGAGCTCGAGTCCACAGTCTTCATGAGCAATGTGTTTCTTAGATGATGCCTTGAAGATGAATATGATTTTGATCAGCAGATCTGCAGGAGTGTGAGAAACAGAGGTGGAAGGACAGACGTGTGCCTGGTGGAAGAGGGTTTTAGAAATGGGAACGTATACTGTGTATTTGGTATTCAATGTCACTTAAAGGGAAGGATTCTCTCATTGTTACCTTTGTATTTTCAATGTCTGGCTCATGGTGGGTAGTCACCAACATCAGTGGAACCAAAGGAAGAGAGGGAAGGGATGGAGAGTGGAGGACGGAAGGAAGGAAACAAGGAAGGGGAGGAAGGATGGACTGTTCTTTTCGTGAGACCCATCCTGAAAGGAGTGTGGTGATTAGCATCTGTGTTCTCTGCAGCTGGCAAGTTTGCTGAAATCTGGGAAGGAATGGGAAGAGCCCCATCTAGAGGTCCAAGGATTCAAGTATGGCCTTATTTTGAATTTTTTTTTTCCCAGAACCATCAACACTGAACAGGCAAAGCTGGAACTCACCAGCACCAAGTCTCCTTTTTAAAAAGGCAGTCAACAGTAACAATTTCTAGAAACGGGCTCACAGTTAGTGTTTCTCAGATGTCTGATGGGAAAATCAAAGCAAGCACACTGGATAAGTGACCTGATGTCTGGATCTGTACGTAGCATCGCCTTTCCCTGAACACGTGGCTTCACACAAGCAGACCTGTGCACTAGCTCCTTCCAAATCTATCACAGCATGTCAGCAGTGATCTGAACAGAGAAGAGAAGCCAAGGCTTTCATCACCATGCTCACAGGAGGACCAAATTTCATCACTGCATTTTCCCAAAATGCTGAATAGAATTCCACTCCATTGTGCATATGTACCATATTTTCATTAACCATTCATCCGTCGATGGGCATTTAGGCTGCTTCCTGTTCTTAGCTGTTGTAAATACAGCAGCAATATGCATGGGTGTATGTGGATATTTGTGTGCAGAGTATGTGTGTCCTTACAGTGTATGCTTAGGAGTGGTCTAGCTGTTGTATGGGAGATCTCTTTCTAAATATTTGCAATACCTCCATACTGATGTCAATATTGGCTCTACTGATTTGCATTCCCACCAGGATTAAGGCGCCTCTCTCTCCAACTTCTTTTTTTTATTTTATTTTATTTATTCATTTTCAAGCAGAGAGATAGAGACAGAGAGTGAGAGAGAGAGAGAGAGAGAGAGAGAGAGAGAGAGAGAGAGAGAGAGAGTGCACCAGGGCCACCACCTTGTGGGTCTGGCTTATGTGGGTCCTGGGGAATTGAACCCAGGGCCTTAGGCACTGGAGGCAAGTGCCTTAACCACTGAGCCATCTCTCCAGCCCTCTCTCCAACTTCTTATGGCTGCCGTTCTGACTGGTATTGCAGGGAGGTTTTAGTTTGAATTTCCCTGATGGCTGGGGATGTTGAACACTTTTTAAAATACTTATTGTCCATTTGTGCTTTTCCTTTTGTGAACTGTCTGTTTAACAATGGTGCTGGAAAACTGCGTATCTACCTACAGATATGAAGAATGAAGTTAGAGCCATGTCTCTTACCCTGTGCAAATATCAATTCAAAGTGGCTCGATGACCTTAATCTAAAACCCAAAACACTGAAACTGCTACAGGAAACAGTGAGAAACATACTTGAAGATAGAGGCAAAGGCAAGAACATTCTGAGTTGGACTCCAGGAGTACAGGAAATAGCTCCAAGTACTACATGAAGTGAAAAGGTTTCTTCAGAGCAAAAGAAGCCTTCAGCAAAGTGAGCAGACAGCCTACAGAGTGGAAGAAACCCTCCACCAGATACACTTCAGACAGGGGAATAATAGAATCTAAAAGACCTGCAAAAACTGAACACCAAAAAGTGAAACTACCAATTACCAAATTGGGTCATCTATTTTGAATTTCTATTTTTAGGTCCGTTTAAGACTGTTTTGCCTTTTTTTTGGGGGGGGACAATATTTATTTAATCCCAAATGTTATAGTGAAATCAGGTGGAAGAGAATGATTTTAGCAATTAGAAAAAAAGTACAAATCTGGGGTTTGGCCATTAAAAGTTATTTACAACAATGGGAGAAGAAAAGATGATTTGTCTCACGTTACAGACCTTCCTTCCACCCCAAGCCTAATACTTGCTTAACAGGTCAAAAAAGACACAGTTGAACTCGGGAGGCAGAGGTAGGAGGATTGCTATGAGTTCAAGGCCAGCCTGAGACTACATAGTGAATTCCGGGTCAACCTGGGCTAGAGTGAGATCCTATCTCAAAAATAAATAAATAAATAGATAAATAAAAATTAAAATTAAAATTAAAAAAAAAGACACAGTTGAGCCACAAGCTGGAGGTTTGAACTTGAATATGACATTATAAAAACCTGGGCAGAGACAATATCCTCCCCAGCCCAGGTGCCTCTAGGCACAGCACAAGAAACTAAAACCTCAATGGGGAAAGACTGGACACTCAGGGGGTTAGGAGTATAAGCATCCCACTTCTGGCTCAGGGATTTGGGGAATAGGGTAAACAACATCTGCTTGGAAAAAAATCAGGAGAGAAAATAAACAATTCTGCAGGGCTGGGAACTGGGAAGGAGGAAAGGCCAAGGCACAGGAGCATTTCACATCACTAACCTTATTTGAGAAACTATAAGGGACCATCTTCAACTTAAGAGGAAGACCAGATGGCTGATGGGAGACTCCATAGGAGGAACAGGAGAGGGATGGTGCTGGGAGGGGGCAACAAGCTCCTTTCTGTGCACAGGAAGGCAGCCAGGGCATGAGGTCCAGGCAGTGTCTCACCAGGACAGCACAGATTGGCAGCTTACAGGTCACCCACCTGCTCCCACGCTGCGGTCCATGGATTACTTGTGAGGTCATTGTACACTAACACTCCAGTTCATCCACGGAGCTGGGTGGACAGCATCTTGGGACAGTGGTAGGCCAATGGGCATAGCCACCCTGGAGAACGTGGTAGTGGACAGCTCTCGTTTATTGTATAGATAAAAGTTGTTTATATAGAGGAAAAGGCAGAGGCAGGGACATAGGCAGCAAGGAGGTTGGTAGGGGCAGGGTAGTCTGTGGATGACTCATGAGTTGATTGGCAGGGGCCAGTACCCTGTGGATACCTAATTTGCATAGATAAATTGAGGGGGCTACGTGACTCTGTATAGAATGGTGATAGCTGCAGAGGAAATGTAACCTTATTGTTTAGGTTTTTTATTACAGCTGGACTGAGTTTAGGCCTTGAATTGCCTGCTTATCTCAGGGCACAGCTGTGACCTGCCTGGAGGGCTGGAGTGTCCCTGATTCGCTCGAGATTTATTGGGGCCTCAGACTTACCTCAACTTCCTTAACAGAAGGAGACAGTCCTGGAAGCCTGACAGTCTCAGCAAAACCCTATCCTCCATGCCTCCTTGCAGGGTCCCACACAACGCAGCTATTCATTCTGCCCAGTGCTGGCTGATGGCCCCAAGGGAGTGGACAGACACCGTGGCTGGGGGCCTGCCTCTCTTCCATGTCTTCCCCCCTGGAGGCAGGACTAGCCTCTGCCCCCATTAGCCTGGGGCTTCTGGCTTTCAGGGTGGCAACAGCCTTCCCTTCCTGGGAAGTGCTCATCACTGCAGGTGCTGGTCTGCCCATGCCCTGCTCTTCCTTTGTTGACCAGGAAGCAGAAGACTCCCTCCCTTCTACCCTCCCTCCCTCTTTCCTTCCCTCTCTCCCTCTCTCCCTCCCTTCTTCCTTCCAGTTTCTCTTAAAGAACAGGTCATTCTATTTGAAAAGTTTCTTTTTTATTGAAAACTTTATCATAAGAGCATATTGCATATTTGTCATTGGGTTATCCTCTTCTGTTTCTTCTCCCTTGGCCCCATTTCAATGAGGGCCCTCAGTGGGGTTATCACTCTTCACTGTAGGGTCATGAGTGCAGTCAGTCTCTGTGGGGAGTAAGGCAATGCCTTAGAGTACACCTTCCTCTTACATTCTTCCTATACCCTTTCCCACAATGTTCCCAGAGCCTTGGAGGGGCTGTTATAAATCTCCTTTAGGGTTGAGCTCTCAGCAGACTCTGATTTTCTGCTTTGATGAGTTTTGAGTCTTGTCAGTGTCTACCACCATCTCCATAGAGACAGTTCTCTGGCTAGCCATGAGAGCAGTGCTCATACTTACTCCTCCACTTCCTCGGAAACATTTCCTGGGCCCTGGAAGGTGTGATACATGCAACTCACCTGCTATACAGATGGCTTTCTTTTCTTATCATACTGAGGGGGAGCAAGAGCAGCAGGGATCAAAGGGGGTAAACATGAACATTTAGAAGACTTTTACAAAATATTTTACAATTCCACCAACAAGTCATTGGATGAAGGCTGGCATCCTGCCTGGAAACAAACCACAGCTAGCCTTCACACAGGACCCAAATGAAACCAATGAGAAAGTGACGATGCAAACAGGAGACCAATCAACCACAGCAAGTCTGATAACCCATAAAAGGTCAATGGAGACCCAATGATACCCAGCACAACCCAGGGCAAAGGTCCAGAGATACTTAAGATCTCAACAACAAAGTAGACTTAAAAATCACCCACCATGACTCAGTGAACTGAGCGCAAGAGGGGGCGGAAAGATCGTAAGAGCCATGGTGGGGGAGAATGTCCAGAGAAATCACCCCCCCTCAGCAACAGTGCACAAAGGGGGAAGGAAAAAAGAAAAACTGGCTACACCTGTGCAGTTCATAACCCCCCATCTTATGGACAGATCCAGTCTGCACACCAAGGAGGGACCCCTGTGGATAGGGAACAGAGAGAAGGAAAAAAATGGGGACACCTTCACAAGAGTTGCTCAAACAATGTATATACTTACTCAAAATAAAGATATTAATTTTAAAAATATTTATTTATTTATTTATTTATTTATTTATTTATTTATTTATTTAGTGAAAGCAGAGAGATAGAAGATACATAGAGAGAATGGGCACACCCACAGGGCCTCCAGCCACTGCAAACAAACTCCAGGTGCACGGGCTCCTCTGTGCATCTGGCTTATGTGCTGGACAATCAAACCTGGGTCCTTAGGCTTTGCAGGCAAGCGCCTTAATGGCCGAGCTATCTTTCCAGCCCTAGAAGACTTTTTTTTGATGGGCATAACCCCTTGTTTTAGCCAAAGAACAGAAAGAGAATTTCTTTTTCTCCCTGGCACCCTCCCTAGGGGGTGCTGCTGGTTCAGTGGCATCGCCAGTGACCCCAGCTGCTTCACCTGTTCTGTTCACAGGGGGTGAGTCTCCTGCGCCCTCAGGGGATAAGTCTCCACTGCTTCTCAAGTGGCCCTTTTCCTCTCCTCTGGGAGCCTTGGAGCTCCAGCCGCCCATAATGGGACCTGCTGAGGGGTGCTCAGGATCGCCCCAGGCTTGGACCACAGGTTGGTGGCTGGGAGAGTTTTGTCTTTTTGATGAACTCACTCCTTTATCACTGTGAAATGTCTCCCTATTTTTGATAATTTTTCTCGTTCTAAATATTCATTGCCCATCACTAAAATTAAAAGAGTTCTTTTTATTTTGGGTGCATGTGTGTATGCATGTTCATGTTTATGAATGTGGACATATCTGTTTTTTGCTCCTTTCTTACTCATATCTTTCCTAAGTGTGCACTGTGTGTGTGTGTGTGTGTGTGTGTGTGTGTGTGTGTGTGTGTGTGTGTAGATCCCCAATACACATGTAAATACTAGGTAGGTTTGGGGGCCTGGTGCTTGGGAAGTGTAGACAGGGCATCTCCAGAGCTACTGGCTAGGTAGACTAGTTAAATCAGTGAGCTCTCGGTTCAAATGAGAGACCTTGTGTGGTGGTTTGAATGCCAAGCGCCCTCCATGGGCTCTTGTATATGAAAACTTAATTCCAATCTAGTGGGGCTGGTGTGGAAAATTAAGGAACCTCCAGGAAGTGGTGCCATGTTGGATAAAGTCACTAGGGGGCGGCCGTGAGGCAAACAGCTGGCCCATGTGAGAGCCTGAATTCCTGCTCCTACAAAGCCTTTGGAGCTTGAAGCAGAAATAGACCCTTTCCTTCCAGAGCTGCTCTGGTGGAGCATTTCGCCCAGCAAGGAAAGGTAACTGGTACACCTTGACTAGTAAATAAAGATTGAGGAAGAACCCAGATGTCTATTTCTGACTTCCACATGCACATGCACACACAGTGCACACACAATGCACACAGTGCACACAGTGCACACACAGTGCACACACACACACACAACACACACCAAACAAACCCTCCAAAAAAAGAAAAAAAAACACCGCACACGAGCTCCAACCGGCCCCTCTTCCCCCTGGGGGTCATCAAACAATTGGCTATAGCTCATTTAGAAACCTGGAGCTATGAGAGGAAAAAGTTCTTTATAATTACCCACTTGTCAGCGGTCTTTACTTCCTTTTTATAGATTCATATTTACATTTGTTATCACTTTTCTTTTGCCTAAAAAATCTCTTTTATGATTTCTTTGAGTGCAGGTCTATTAGTGGTGGGTTTTTAAAAATATCTTTATTATCCATAATTAGATACATTGTATGAGCAAATCTTATGATGGTACCCCCATTTCCCTCCTCCCTGTCCCCAACCCACTGGGGATCCTCCTCGATGGGCATACTGGATCAGTCCATGGGGTAGGAGATTATGAATTGCTCTAGAGGTAGCCAGTTCCCCCCCTTTTGTGTGTTGTTGCTGAGGGGGGCAATGTCTCTGGATATTCTCCCCCACCATGGCTCTTACAATCTTTCTGCCCCATCTTCCACTCAGTTCCTTGAGTCATGGTGGGTGAGTTTTAAGTCTGTTTATTGTTGAGATCTTAAGTATCTCTGGACTTCTGCTTTGGGTTGTGTTGGGTATCTTTGGTTGTCTGTCTCCATTGACCTTTCCTGGGTTATCTGACTTGCTGTGGTGATTGGTCTCCTGTTTATCTTACCACTTTCTCTTAGGTTTCATTTGGGGCCTAGATGATAGGCCCGGGGTGGTTCATCTCCTGCCAGGATGTCAGCCATCATCCCATGGCTTGTTGGTGGAATTAGGTTGTCCACGGATCTCTCACTGCCTTCTGAAAAAATACAAAGAGAATTTCCATGGGGAGAGTGACATCAGTATAGGTTAAATGAGACCAACATTGTTAATTTGGCAAGATTCTAAAGGGTATAGCTTCTCTGTTGCTCTCTGGTAGTGGGAATTTCCCCTTGAAGCCTGAGTGGTGGTTTTTTTTAAGGTTGTTTTATTTGAATAAAAACATCATAAGATTCACAACCTTAGAAATGTTTTTGGTTGTTTTTACGTAGCCCAGGTTGGTTCCTCCCTTGTCCTCCCCAAGTGCTGGCACTTCAGGTGTTTGCACCACCATGCCTGGCTCACTCCCAACAACTTTTAAGAACAACACAGTACTATTAGCCAAAGGCTCAATGTTGTCCAGTCAATTTCTAATACTTAATGATCTTGTACAACTGACGCTTGTACCCGTTGAACAGCAAAGCCCTGACCCCATCTCTGTGGCCTTGGCAGCCACCATTCTATCTGCTTCTGTGGGTTTGATGACTTTATACATCACATCAAATCTCATGCTGTAGACTACTGAGTTGTCAGTGACTATACCTCATTTGAATTGGCATGATTTCATCCTTGTTTATATGGTAAAATTTCCTCTTTTCTAAGGCAGAATAATATTCCATTACACACACACACACACACACACACACACACACACACACACACACACCAGTCACATTTCTTTACCTATTCTTCTACCAATGGACATTTAGGTTGCTTCCACATTTTGGCTGTTGTGAATAGAGCTGCAATGAAATGAATGCTTATACCTCTTTAAGATGTCTTATATATATATGTATGTGTGTATATATATATATATCATAAATACCAAGAAATGATATCATTGTTGGATAATTTCTGCTTTCAACTTTTTCCAATAATTTTATTATTTGCAAGCAGAGAGAGAGAGAGAGAAGAGAGAGACAGAGATTGAGAATGGGCACACCAAGGCCTCCAGCCGCTGCAAACGGATTCCAGATGCATGCGCCACTTTGTGCATCTGGCTTTATGTGTGGTACTGGGGCATTGAACTCTGGTCGTTAGGCTCTGCAGGCAAATGCTTTGACCACTGGGCCATCTCTCCAGCCCCTGTTTGCTACTTTTTGAGGAACCTCCATACTGTTTTCCATAGTGAATGCACCGTATCAGAACCCCACCAATAGTGCATAAGGGCTCTAGTGTCTCTCCATCCTCACTAACACTTGCTGTCCTTGAAACAAGTAGTCATATCCTAACAAGCAGGAAGCAGACACTGGTGTGGTTTCACTTGGATTTTCCCCACTTGTGTGGCCTGTCTGTCCAATGTCCCGCATAGGCTGGTGTGTTTGAACACTTGGTCCCCAGCGGGTGGCACTGTTTGGGAAGGTTGTAGGAGGTGGAGCCTTGCTGGAGGAAGTGGGTCACTGAGGGTGAGTCTTGAGGTTCCATAGCATGGCCTCACTTCCTGTTCATTCTCTGCTTCCTGACTCTGGCTGCATTGTGATTGGCCTGCCTACCATGACTTTTCCACCATAAGGAACTCTATGCCGACATAAACCCCTTCCTTCCCTACCTTGTTTCTGGCAAACAACAGGAAAGTAACTAATATATAAAATATATAAAAATATTTCATATATTTTTGTCATGTTTTGGAGAAATGCCTGTGTTGTGGTCAGCTTTCTAGTTGCTGCGCAGGAAGAACCCAAACAAAAGTGGCTTGTAGAGGAATGGGTTTATTTGGCTTACGGACTCGAGGGGAGACTCCATCATGGCAGGGAAAATGATGGCATGAGCAGAGGGGTGGACATCACCTCCGCCACAGCACTGCAAACAGCGGCAGGAAGGTGTGCCAAACACTGGCAAGGGGAAACTGGCTTATAACCCCATAAGCCCACAGCTTATATATAACCCAACAACACAGCTTCATCGAGGTTGTAAAACCCAAACTGCCATCAGCTGAGGATCGATCTATCAGAACACATTCAATTGTTTGTGGGGGACACCTGGATCAAACCATGACAGCCTGTTCACCTCCTCTGCTCATTTTTAAGTTGGGTTATTTGAGTGGAATAATTATTGGATGGAAGGACTTCCTTCTACTTATATATATTAATGCTGTATCAGTATATGACTTTTTTCTCCCATCATGCAAATTGCTTTTTCGCCTTGTGAATTCTTTCCTGTGCTGTACAGGAGCTTCTTGGTCTGCAGCCTCTGCTTCCTGTGCTTTGGGTGCTGGATCTAAAAACCAGTATCACGGGGTTCTTATTCCATGTACTTAAGGAGTTTTACGGCATCAGAGTTCATATTTAAGTTAGCAATCTACACTGATTAATGTTTTTAAAAATATCTTTATTTGCAAGCAGAGAGACAGACAAAGAGAAATGGGGGTGGGGAGGGAGAGAATGGGAGGGCTAGGGCCTCTAGCCACTGCAGACGAACTCCAGATGTTTACACCACTTTATGCATCTGGAATTATGTGAGTACTGGAGAATCGAATTCAGGTCATTAGGTTTTGCAGGCGAGAGCCTTAACCACTGAGCTCCCTCCAGCCCTGACTGATGTTTTTGTGTGAGGTAGGGCAGGGGTCCAATCTTGTTATTTTGCTTGTGGCCACCCAGTTTTCCCGGCATCATCTGCTGGAGAGGCCACCCCAGGTGTGTTCTTGGCACCTGATGAAAGGGCATTTGACTGGGTGAGTCTGGTCATTTCCTGGCCTGTGTCCGTCTGTATGAGAGCAGTGCGCACCCATTACTGTAGACTTGAAAAGCCTCCACCTTTGTTTTTCTTGCTCAAGATGGCTTTGGCTGTGCAGGCTCCTTTTGGCCCCACATGAATCTAGGATTTCTTTCCTTTTTTGTACAAAAAAAAATCCATGGAAATTTTGATGAAGATTACATTGAATCTGTAAATTGTCTTAAGTGATGCGGACATTTTAATAGCATTTTCTAATTTTAAAACATGGGATATCACTTCATTTTTTGTGTCTCCTTTGTATCTTAAATGTATCATTCAGCTCCACTAATTTCTTGTGATAGGTTTGGAGTCTTTGAGGGTTCTATATACAAGGTCAGGTTATCTACAAACTGAAGTCATTTTACTTTTTCCCTTTCAATTTAGATGGTTTTTTCCCTTGTCTTGCCTAACTGCTTTGTCTTCATTTTTATTGTTGTTTTTCCTTTTTTGTTTTTGGGTTTTCAAGGTAGGGACTCACTCTAGCCCAGGCTGACCTGGAATTCACTATGTAGTCTCAGAGTGGCCTCGAACTCATAGTGATCCTCCTACCTCTACCTCCCGAGTATTGGGATTAAAGGTGTGTGCCGTCACGCCTGGCTTCATTTTCAATTTTTTAAAAATTTACTTGAGAGAGAGGCAGACAGAAAGAGAGAGTTTGGGTACATCAGGGCCTCCTGCCACTGCACATGAACTCCAGACACATGCGCTACTTTGGGCATCTGGCTTTATGTGGGTAATGGGGAATCGGAGCAGGGCTGTCAGGCTTTGCAAACAAGTGCATTTAACTGCTGAGCCATCTCTCCAGCCCCATCTTCATTTTTTTTAAAACATTCCCCTGTCCCTCCCCTGGTGTTTTTTTTCTTTTAGTCCTTTAAAGGCTACATTGTTGCATTGTCTTCTGACTCAAGTAATGTATGAATTACTCTCTTCTTTTGAACAATGAGTCTCCTGGTTTCTAGATGTTTCTTCATCTGTCACTCACTTTCAGAAGCTTGATACAGTGCACCTTGATGTGGTTTTATTGTAGCAAAATGAGCGTGAGCTCACTGCCCCCCCCCCCCCATTCACTGTTACATCCTACTGATGTTTGTCCACCAGGTGGCTAATCTCCTTGCATGAAGTGGGAAACTGTCAGGGCTCTGAAGTTCTGTGAGATAAGGAAGAGACAAGGCCGGAGGATACCTGGGGAGTATATCTGAATTTCCTGAAACCTACTGTAAATGTGTAATGGTAATTTGCCTCACATACCCTACTCTTTACTGACTATAAAATGTCTTTGTAACTGGGGTTCAAGGCCAATGCTTCATTTATGCTTGGATCCCCGGGGCCCGGGTGAAAATTAAACTGCCCTCTCCTCTTGCTGCAAAGGCTTTGTCTAGTTATTACTGGAATATTTCTATAACAGTTTTCCCTGTTGTTAAACCAACTGAGATTCTTAGATTGTCAGGTTTTGTTGTAGAAGCTTTTGGACCATCGCTTCTTCAATATTCTTCCTCCACCTTCTTTTATTTGGGATGCCAGTTACATGCATTTAGACTGTGTGACATTGTCCCAAGTTCACAGGGCTCGGTTCTTGTGTTGTTCTTGGCCTCTGTGTCTTTCAAAATATATAAATTCTATTATTATGCCTTAATTCATGTCTTTCTAAAGTTTACAATCTAGAGTTAATGCTGTTCAGTGTATTTTCACTTTGAGCATATATACTTTTTTTTATCTCTAGAACTTGTCCTCGAGCACTCCTTGTATTTATACTTTTCTTTATAACCTTTGGCATTGTGGTAGTGTGAATGGATGTCTCCCAATAGATTCAACAGTTTTTTTTCCAGCTGCCTGGCTGGAGGAGGTGTCTCCTTGGCCTTGCCTAATAGGCTCCAACCCTAAGGAATTTCTAAGGTGGATGTGAAATTCCAGCTATACTTATGCAAAGATCAGTCTGAGCTCAAGATTGGAGGTCCTGCTGTTTGTCGGTTTGATTGTTGGAGGTGCTTGCTTGCTTGCTTGGGAGGTGCTGGGTCTCTCTCTCTGCTTGGACCTGTGAAAGGGGGCCAGCCTTTTTCTTCATTATTGAACTTCCCCTGGATCTGTTACTTTAATAAATATTTTCCTCCCCAAACTGTGCCTGGTTGGGAGAGTCATCCCAGCGGTGTGTGGCTGATTATGACAGGCATATATTTACAAGAGTGCTCCAAGGTCCCTTAGGTACTAATTTCATCAAATCTTTCATTTAAGAAAATCTGTTGATAATGACCTATTTTCCTTCTGGTTACAGTGGTCTGTGAGGTCAACCCATCATAGGGTGAGATTTTACAGTGATGAGGCTGGTTTTGAGTCACCCACACTCCTGTAAGTAACCTCTTACCCATGCTGTTGTCAATAAGTCCAAAAACTCGCTAAGCCAATATGATGGACTTGAATGGAATCGCTGCTTTGGTCTATCGTCAGTATTATGCGTGTGGTGAATATAAGATTATTCACGTGTCCCCCAGAGAAGTAATTAAACAACCGGGTAAGAGTTGGGATTTGAACCCAGAAAACCTGCTGCATGCTTTGTAGCCCTGTCCTACATTTGCTTTTATGGAAGGATTAGACACTCAAAAGCACTGAAAATACACTAAGATAGTTGAACAAGGAGTCGACTCTAGACCTGTTCTCTAACAAGGATGAGTGACAAGTCTCCAAAACAGCATGGGCTTTGACAATCAGCACAGACCACGTGTGGGCTGGGGGGTGGGAAGGGTGGGAGGTGTGTGTGTCATAAATACTCAAAGACACCATTGCTGGGGTAGACAGGAGAGTGAGGCATGCTTCCAATATAGGAGAACGCCCCTTGGACTGACCTTGGCAACGCCGGCTTCAAAAGAATGATGCTTTCATTTTGCCCAGCAAGGCTGCAAGTCAGCATTTTGTAGGACAGACACAATTGTCTCGAGAGCAAATGAGACACAGGACACTTTGCAATTAGAGAGGCTGCTGTGGAGGTGAGAGAGTCGGGGCTCTGCTGCATGGGATGGAGACACTCTCATGATGAAAGGCAAGAGGCCAAGGGCTGGCTTATTCTCTTTCCCTCCAGAGAACTGTCTCTATCCGTCTTCCTCTTAGAGTGAGTGCCTTCCACAGCTCATCGTTTCTGAGCCCTGGTCTCCATGGACATCAGTGTTAGACTCTCCAGAAATGTCAAGAGCTCAAAGGCATAAATGCCATTTAGCATTGTAAATGTTTATCCCTTACCCTTCAAAAGTAATAATAAAGGAGGCTCCTTGGTGACCTACCTTTCGATGGCTGATTATTTTAGACTCAATTTTTCATAGGCTGAGGAGCTCAGCCGTATTGACTGGACATTTGCTCATCTGAAAACCACTCAGCTCCCTGCATATGCTCCTTGATCGGCTTTCTGGCACTCGGTCTGGCAAAGCCAATGCCTTGGAGGCAGGTGCATTTTACAGCTCCATACACCTTCAGGTTTTAGGTGTGGATGCCTCTCTTATTAATCAATTTATGTTCCTTTTGCCTGATGATGTTTTGAGCTTTTCGCTTGCCATCCTTGAAATGAAGTTTATTTTTTTCCATCCATGCCAGATATTAATTTACTACCTTTTAGCTCCAAACCCAGTCTTTACCCTGCTTTGTGACACCTGTGCTGGGCTCTACAGACCATATTTCTCATTTGCCAGCTGGCCCGATGCTGACTTTTGTCAGTGTGTGACAGGGCCAGGCACCTGCAGGGAAGACCCCTCCCCTTGAGTGGGAGGTGTCTAATTAGAGCTACATCCTAGGTGCTAAAACTGATTGGTCAAATATGAACCAATCAGCTGTCTCTCTGACTCACCTGGGAAAGAACTTAAATTCACTTCCCCAGAGGAAGTCAGCCTCTCTTCCCCTACTTGGCAATGGAATAAAGAGACTGCTGATTCAGGCCTCAGTAAGGTAAGGCCTACCCCTATCCCAGCTAATGGCTGGGGTGGGGGGCAAGCTCCAGACTTTTTCCCTCATGAATCTCTCTTATAATGGGAGCTCACTGTTATCTTTTCTTTGGCTGCTTATTTAGCTAAATAATTTAAGTTCTATTAAACTCTCTGAAACGTGTTTTCCCCACACTGGTGGCCAGAGAACTCTATAACTCCCATGTTTCCTTAAATAATAAAGTTTCCCACTATACCTTACTATCTTGTTGTCTATGATTTTAATTCTTTAACTTTGTAGACAAGAGCTTGGATATTCTTTGAACTTGGGGTGTATTGAGATTTTTACTGGGGGTTATCTTAATTCTAACCCTTCCTCACACCCCATATATTAATCCGTATCAGACGCCATCTCTGTCACTTACATTTCTTTTAAATCCCACTAGTAGGTAACTGTGCCTTACATAATTGTCACATAACTTTTCCCTGTTCAAATTTATGCTGCGATTTCTCTTTCTTGCCTAGACTTAATAGATACAACACTTAAGGACGCTTTGGTCTTAAGTTTTTATTTTTGGATGGGACATGATGAGAGGTTAAAGGAGTTACTGTGTGTGAAGCGCTTGGAACAGATGTGGTTCAAAACAATCTCCCAGTAGTCCATGATAACAGTGCCGGGGCTTGAACTCATGCTTAAGCAAGTTCTCTACCACTGAGCCAAGTCCCCTCCATCCTTCTGTTGGAGGTGCAGTGTACTTGCGCCCCTTTCCAGGGAGTCTGCTGTGCACTGTAGTGTTCTTGCTTGATTTATGGCTCCAAAGTCGTAAGGCTGGGCGGCTGCTTTGTTGGCAGGTCTGGTCATGGATTAGATCAGAACCTGAACCTGATTTAGGGGAGCTCAGTTATGTAGGAGGGGCATCAGACCAGGAGAAAGCCTGATAAAAAGACGCTGTCCAATAAGATCACTAGGAATTAGCTAAGCCAGAGAGAGTTCCCTCCCCTGCTACTTCTGGGAACAGTTAGGGCTCTGGCAGTCCAACCAGAAGAGTTGTGGCCGAGGCATTTCCCTATGGCTGCTTCTCTGCAATAGCGTACTGACTCACCTTGATCCCGTCAAATTTGACCCTCAGTCGGATCCCCACTTTGGGGGCTCCCACCCTTGCAAGAGGTGCTGCCTTGCTTGGAATTTAGACTGCCTGATGCCTCCATCTTCACTGGAATTCTGATTCCTGTACAATAAAGCCTGTTGTAATCCTCTCAGCAACCTTGGGGACTGTCTTGTGGCCCGAGATGGATAATTCTTTACTACTCAAGAGCTCTCCCCACTCCCAGATCCAAGCCTATCCAAATTTAGGTTGGGGAAGGGAATGAATACACTAGAGAGTTCCAAAGGAAAGAACAGCAGACACGTAGAAATGAGACATTTGTCATGAGAGAGACTTTGAAGCAGAGAGAAAGAAGCAGGGTAGGTGTGGTGGTTCATTCATGCCTATAATCCCAGAATCCCAGCACTCTGGAGGCGAGGTGGGAGGGTCAAAGTTCAAGACCCAGCCTCAAAAAATGAATGCTTGTGCATATCATGGGGGGAGGGGAACAAAACTGCTGACATCCTGAAAAGTTTGCAGGTCCAGTTCTCCTGTTATCGACATCTTTTTGTTGAGACAGCAAGAGTAAGCGTCTGCCCTTCGTGAATCAAATACACAGGCACCGTATATACACTCAAGAACATGACCATTCCTACCTCGCCAAATTATGTGCTGGGTATAATTCTGCCCAGTGGAAGAACCCTGTCTCTTCTAGAAGACATTGAATGTGAAGGAGGGCCTGCATGTAGACAAGGGCCAATGTCAGCCAGTCATGTCTCCTGACAGTGAACTAGGAGGAGATGGGTCAGCTTTCCCCTCCTCCCTCGCCTCTGCCCCTTTCATTCACTGCCAGACCAAAGTTCACCTAACACTGGGTGCAGTGTGAATACTCTGGAGATCACAATCGTGGAAGCACAGGTAGCAGAACGCCCCAGGTAGTAGGAGAGGCATTTTTTAAAAATATATATTTATTGTCCATAATGAGTTACATTATTTAGTGGGCAAATAATGAGTTGTTATCCTCAATTCCCCAATTCCCTCCTCCCCATCCCTGATCAGTTGGATATCCTCCTCCGTGGGCTGTATTAGTCCTTGTGGCAAGGGATCCTGTATATCTTAGTACTCATCCCGGTCTTCCAGGCCCAAGTGTGTTGTTACTGAGGGGTGCCATGCCTCCGGACAGTCTCCCCCACCACGGCTCTCACAATCTTTCAGCCCCCTCTTCTGCTCAGTTCCCTGAGTCGTGGTGGGTGAGTATTAAGGCTGCTTTAATGTTGTGAGCTTAGGGGTCTTTTGGAGAGGCATTTTATAGTTCAGGACAAGACGGTTATAAATGCTGTATGAATGTGCAGCTCCACATGTGTGCCCACAGACACCCACACACAGGATAGTAAGGTGCGCCAAGGTGACCTCAGCATCAGCACCCAGGGGCAGCTCCCTCTGATCTGACTTCAACACACCTGGAAAGGGCTAAATTATTCCCAGCCAAAGGCTTGAGGTCAAACAAAAGGGGACACAGGAAGCACACACCAGGAGATCAAAGTACAAGCGAGACCATAAATCAAAGTTGGGACACATAGCTATTAAATCCCGTGCAAGTGGGAGAAACTGGCAAATCCTGCGGAAGGTCTTGATCATTCCAGGGCTGAGGATGTCAACCTCGCTGCCTTCAAGTAAGATGACGGCTCGCTGCACCCCCTAGTGGGGCCCGGGGGCTTGCTTACAAATAGGATTAGCACGAGGAGCCTAGCCCGGTTTCCCAAAGCTTCCAGCTTGTTCATAAACAGTACACACAGGAATGTCGGTCTCTCCCTCCACCCCAACTATTTCACTCCCTCTGAGGTCCGTCCTTCCAATTAACTACCATTTTTCTTTCTGGAAAATTCCTCCTTCTTGACCTAGTGGTGAGAATACCATAGCAGTATCATTATAGCCTAGTGATGGAAGTCCATGTGCAGAGTATTTATTGAGCCTCCAGGTACCAGGCCCTGTGTTAGGTGTTTGGCACATAAGCCCAGGCTGTGCCCTTAAGCATTTTACATGTAGAAGTTCACTGTCCCAACAGCCTGGAAGGAAGCACTTATCCCTGGTGAGGAAACTGGCCCAGAGATAGCCCAGCAGGATTTAAACCTTCCGTGTATGCTCCTAACTGGGACACCTAGAGCAGAGGCCTTCGAAATCACACTTCCTATGACTAGTGAGTCCATGGCCAGAGTTCGTTATCCTTTCAAAGTGGGGGCTCCAGGTTCCAGCCTTGCCTCCTGTATGTATCAGCTCTCAAGCCTGAAAGACAGAAAGCTACAGGCTGCTGAAAATGAGCATCTATTCCCCTTTTCACTGTAGTATGGCCAATGACTGCTTTAACTGACCAAAGAATACTCATCTTTTTGTAGTAAAAAAAAAACTGCAACTGAAGATTGCTCTAAGGTGATTTGAACTGAGAAAATGGTACACAATTCCCAATGCATGACAGTGCAGCTGTAGGAAGAACAGTGATTACTTTCTTTAAAGCAGCCTGGGAAGGCAAACACATTTGCTAGAAGCCAAGATACTCACTGAGTACAACAGCCTGTATACAGAGATCTGTAGTGGTCCTCTGTGATCCAAGTCTAATCAACACCCCACCCCTTCCAGGGGCTCAATAATCCACAGTGAGAACCCAGCAAGGGAGTGGGTGCGCTATTGCCAGGAAGGCTGGGACAGAACAGATATAAGCTCTGCAGGTAGATAAAAAGCAACTGCAGAGCCTGAGCACCACCATAGCCTCTGGGAAGTGGCAAGGCCCCAGAAGACATTTGCAGGCTGGGAGCAGTAGCTGGGGAAGGTCTGGTAGGCCACCAGGACTTATTCTGCTTGCTTGTGGTTAGGGTGTTCCGTGGCTCATGCATCAATTTATGCCTCCCTCATTCCAGGGAACAGGGCTTGCAGTCTAGAAATTTATGTCTTTGGGCTCTTCTCCTGAGTGGGAACAATTATGGGTGCTGGCTTTGAGTCCAGCAGATATGAATTTATACACTTATTAGCTTTCTGCCCTTGGACTTGCAGTGCTCTCTTACCTTTACTTTGCTTACTTGTAAACTTGTATATCCAGCCAATAATGAACTGAAATAATGTATATGACTTGAGCTTTTATTCTGCCATTGCAGAATTCACATTCGGGCATGACTTGATAAGACCTGCATTTCCAAAGGCATATGGAATGGTGTAGCAGCAACACAAATAAATTCCAGCTACTTCTGCACTGGGGGAGATCTTACGGCTCACTTGGGATATGAAGGGGGAAGTTAGAGGTGGAAAGAAAGGTGAGGAAGAATTCCAAAGACAAACTTCATTGGAATTTCATTCCGTCTCTCTAAATCATCCTTTTTGAGTGACGACTACCTACAAGGCAGCTTGATAGACAATGGGCACATCCCTGAAGATGGTTAGCATTCCATTGGAATCGGTCTCTTGAGAACGTTTGTGGAAGGACAGGCACACTTGTACCTGGACAAGGAACAGCCAAGGCTATTTTCTGATCAGGCCTACCTGAGTGCAGGTTGCCTCAGTAAGCACCTGCCTATCCTGTTCTTCCAGATCCTCAAGGCAAAAAATTCAAGCCTGTCTTTGGTCACCAATTCACTGTGTTGAGCTGTAACTGGCACTTCTTCCTGAGGTCCAACTAAAACATCACGTGCTCCGAAGTGGTCCCTTGTCTTCCAGGCTTTGCTTTCTGCGGTTTCCATAATTTTGTAGTCAACTGTAGCAAAAAAAAAAAAAAATTCCAGCGACATATTTGGAAATAAAATTCCAGAAATAATCCATCCACTTGAAATGATCCACATTGCTGGGTGGCTTGGGATGTGAGTCATTCTTTAGTCCAGCATAATCCCATCGTATACGCTACCCACCGGGCAGACAGCATCACAACACTTTGTTCACAGAACTTTTGTTGTTTTTTAAAAATCTTTGTATTTATTTACAAGCAGAGAGAGAGAGAATGGGGAGCCAGGGCCTTCTGCCACTGTAAACACACTCCAGGTACATGTGACACTTCGGGCATTTGGCTTTACGTGGGTACTGGGGAATCAAATTCAGGCTGTCAGGCTTTGCAAGCAAGTGCCTTTAACTGCTGAAACATCTCTCCAGCCACAAATTTTTGTTTTTTGTTTTGCTTGAGTCCTGATTTTTTTTTAGGGAGGCAATGCCTCTAGATATTCCCCCCACCATGGCTCTTATCATCTTTCTGCCCCTCTTCCATGAAATTCCCTGAGAAATGGTGGGTGAGTTTTAAATCTGCTTTACTCTTCAGCAATCAAGAGGCTCTGAGTTTCTGCTTTGGGCTCTTTTGAGTATCATTGGTGTCTCTCTCCATTACCCTTGCCTAGGTTGTCTGACGTGCTGTGGATGCAGCACTCTTGCTCATCTCCCCACTTCCTCTATGGTTTCATTGGGGCTCTAGATGATGTGTTAGGAGTGGTTCCTTCCTGCCTGGGATTTAGCCATCATCTCAGGTCTTCTTGGTGGCATTGAGTTGTCCACCAGTCTCTCTGTGTTCTCCCCTGGTGTACTTTCGTGGCTCCACGTTCACCATCTTGACTCCACCTTCCAAGTTGTTATTTTTAAAAGTCTCAGTAACCTAGGCTGGCCTCGATCTTATTTTGTAGCAAAGGATGACCTGATATTCCTGATCTTTTACCTTTCAAGTATGGGGATTCAGGTGTGTGCTATCATCAACTCTCCTTATAAAAACAACTTTTATATCACAATAATAGTCCCCAAAAATGTAGCCAAAAAGAAGCTGTAAACTGCTTCTTTAAAGGGAAAAGATGAAGGGTTCCAAACTTTATAAAGAAAAAAAAAAGGAAGAGAGAAAAAAAGATATAAGCTGAGGTTGCTAAGCCCTAACATGAGAATGAATCTTCTATCTGTGGCGCTGTAAAGAGAAAAAAAGGAATCTTTCCTAATTTTGCTACTGCAAGTTATGGTCACAGTGCACGATGCATGCTTAGCGGAGGCAAAGAACTTAAACTTGTGGGCTGGGTGGGGGAGCAGCAGCTCATTCCAACTGAGGACCTGACGGCTGTCAAGTTTGGTTCTACCTGCAGCTTTAGGCATCCACTGAGTGTCCTGGAGCATCTCCCTTGAGGACGAGGGTGATGATGGTTTAGACCCAGGTGGAGAACTGCTCACCAGCTTCTACGTCACAGCCCTCTAGGGCTGGAAGTGTGTAGTTCCTCCTGAGCTCTGCAAGCATTAGCCATCGAGAACTGACAAGAAAACTGGATGCAGACACTAAAATTCATTTCTGTGACCAAGGGCTCCCGTGGGAATGTGGTGACAGCTAGGACAGCATTGCCTTTGTCACAGATAAGACGTCAGGGTAGCAGCAATGGGGTGGCCAGTTATTTTCTCCCAAGTACAGGAAATGGATCATGCTACCTACCACCTGGGAAACGCTTTCTATTAAAGCCCACAGAACCAGATGGCAATGAACGTTCTCTCCCTCCAGATGGTCAGACACCTTCCTAAGGAGAGCTGGCAACAAAATGAAGGACAGAAATCAAGACTGTACATTAGCTGGGCACTAATTTGATCCCCTACTGTCTCTCTGTTGTTGAAGAAGACATCATTTGTGTATTAGCCGTGCCGTTTGCATTTGCTGGTGCTCTGGGATCACACTTCCAGGAGCTGGCTGATTCCCAGGGTTCACCTTTCATAGGCAAACTGGATCCAAAGGCCCCATCTCAAACACTCCTTCACTGTCATACAGCAAGCCATTATTTCCTGTCCCCATCACCCCTGGGCCAAATACCCAACACCAGAGGCTGTCCTTCTATCCCAGAACTTGAACTGATTCAAGCTACCCAATCCCACTTTGCTCAAAATCCTCAGCTTCCTTCACTGGCCACATTCCTTCCTTGGAGAGCAGCAAAGGTGCTGTGCTGTGCTTTTTATGAAGCACATCTTCTCTTGGGCTATGTCGAGTACAAAAGTTTCCTTCCGTGGCTTCGGCCTGTTCAAAGTGATGACTTTACCACGTGGATTGAATCGAGTTGTGAGAACTGCAGTCCACTGTGTGCCGCTGTGGAATACCTAACACTGGGTAATGTACTAAAACAACCCTTTCAGGTGGACCAGATGGCTGCTGGGAAAGTGCTCTATCCCTCCAGGAATAGACCCCGTGCTTTGTGCCTTTCTTTCTTCCAGGCACCAGCCTTGTACCCACGCAGCTGACGTGGATCTCTGATCTTCACACACACACACACACACACACACACACACACACACAGGAGCTTACACCCAAACGCAGGAACTACACACGTGCTCAGTGCAAAAACAAAACAAGAGCAGACCTTTAGTTTCCACCGTTCTGGAGGCTGGAGAGCCTAAGATCAAGGAGGTAGAAGTTCTGACGAGGGCCTTCTTACTGTGCCCTCACAGCACACAAAGCAAGATGGATGAACCCCTTCTCAAGAGCCCTAATTATAGTGACAGAGCTCAGCATGCAGCACCTAAACACCTCTCCATAGAGCCCACCTCCCAACACTCTTGGTTGGAGATTAGACTTGTTTTTGCTTGTGTGTGTGGTCTGGTGTATGCTCTGTTTCTCCTCTCTCTCTCTCTCGTGTTCCCTTGCAGCATCCCCATATGCTTGCCTACAGTGGGGTATGCGGTGGGGAGTGTGGTAGGCTGTGCAGTGCAGTGAGCTGTGTGGCATCCTGATCCATTGGCTCTTCTGTCCATTCTTTTATGTGAGCCTGAGTCTCTTAATGACCCAGCCTATGGGTTTTCAATTTTTTATTTTTATTTTTGGCAAGTTCCAGCAATTCTTAGGCCTTGGTGCCCTCTGGGACCAGAGATGCATTTGCACATGGCTCTACCTCACTGTTACATGGGTCCTGTGGATTGAACTTCAGTGGTCTTGCAGGCCTCCGGAAGTGCTCTTAACCATGGAGCTATCTCTCCAGCCTCACAACACATCAATTTTAGAGGAGAAACAATCAAACCATAGCATTGGGTAAAATCTTGCAATACTTGAGCATTTTTTTAAAAAATTTTAAAATTTTTAAAATTTTTTAAAAAAATTTTGCATGTGTGTGTGCAATGTGCAGTGTTGTGTGTGTGTGGTGTATACACATGTATGCTGTCCGCTCTGTTGCTCTCCCCCGGTCTTGTTTTGGAGCTGGAGTCTGTCCTTTTACTACTCCTGAAGCTCTCGGGGCTCTGGAGAGTCTCTGTACGGCTGTAGGACTGGGGTTCCCATCACATATGGCCACATCCAGCTGTTTAATTGGGATCTGGAGATTTGAATGGCGGTCTCAGGTCCCCCAGGTCCTCACTGAGCTGGCCCAGGAAGCACACCTAGCTGCTGAACCATTTCTCCAGCCAGCCCACTTAATCACTTCTTCAGTCATTTGAATAGTAATGTCTCAAATGGTGATCAATTTTAATTTTGACAATTTTATGCATGTATCCTGACCATACTGACCCTCTTGTTATAATAATTTTAAACTACACAGGAATAAATGTTGCTGGGGCTGTTGCCGGGTAGTAACTTAAAAGTCAAGAAATGCTTTGTCATTTACAAGGGAGAGTGGAGTTGACCATTAAGCATCCTGCATTTTGACAAATGGGATAGAATTTGCTCCCAGAAGCTCACTATTTCATAGACTTCGGCTTTCAAGTGGTGTTCAGAGGGTAGCTCATTTATCCTTTCCCTGGCTAATGTTATTCAGACATGTGTCCTTCCAGGACTCCATATTTGTTGAGTACAAAGACTACTTACATGGTATGCGAAACGTACCCTTCTTTTGCAGTTGTCAAAACAAAGAACACTCACCTTCCCCCATATACATCTCAATTAATCAGAATTAACATCTTCCCTCTTTGGCTTGTCTTTCTTCTTTTCTTTTCTTTTTTTTTAATTGTCCATAATGAGTTGCATTATTTTCTGCACTGTGCTTCCAGAGATTAATTGCCATCTGAGGCTCTTTCCAGGTACATGGAAGACGAAGGGGTTTTGCTCTAATCCGCTTCTCCACTCCGGCAGCCCAATCCAAGAGTATCTTGTTTATTACAGCTTGTCTCCTAAGACCAGACTGAAAGAAGGACCTCCCCATAAAGCCATCTCATCTTGCAGACTGGGGAAACGGTGGCCTGGGTTGAAATACACGAAGGCACCAAGTGAATTTGTGAATCTTGACTTCTAAGCAAGCAGTAGGCAACACTGTTCATTACGGATGGAAGTCAGCACCCTCCCCACATCCATGTGCTTAAATCCTACCCTTCCATCGATAGCAGTTGGAGGTGAGACCCTAGGGAGGTGATGAGCTCATGAAGAACACCTGCGAGTTGACATTAGTGTCCTTGGATGGAAACAAGAGGCTTGCTCTCTCTTTCTGGTCTCTTGAAAACCAGGCAGGAAGCAGGCCCTCACCTGACACAAGACCAAAAAGCACCTTGACCTTGGACTTCTGGAGGCTTCTAGAACTATGGGAAAGAAATTTCTATCATTTGAGTCATTCAGTAGACCAGACCAAAATAATGTTCTTTCTAAATGTCGTAATGCCAGGGGCTGGAGAGAATGCTCAGTGGGTAAAGTCCTGCCATGCATGGTTTAGAACTTGAGTTCGTGTAAATTCTGAGTGTGGTGACGTGCTCCTGTAATCCTGGAGTGCTGGGGAGATGAGACAGGACACCCAGGGTTCACTGGAGAGCTTGTCTAGATAAATAGGTGAGCTCCAGGTTCAGTGAAAGACCTCATCTGATTAAAAATAAAGGTGTAGAGTGACAGACACATGCATTATCTGTCACCACACACACATGTCCACACAAAAGAAGTATACTGTAACACCAAGTCTAGGAAATGCCGGTGTGCAAGTTGGAAGATTGGTTTATTTATTTTTTATTATTATTTTTGCCTTTAGCTGGGGATAGTGCCTGGTGCTAGGCACACACACTATTGCTGAGTTACAGCCTCGGAAGTGTCCCCCCATGACGGAACTCCTCTGCAAATCCCTCTTCTGCTTTGATGTCTCTGTCTCTCTTTCTATATCCCTCCCTTCTCTATCATTCATGACATGTTGATATATCCAGTATTGTGCACATCTTATGCAGGTAACAAGAGCTGCTTGGAAGGAGAGACGGGATTAAGGATGGGGAGGAGGAGAAGCTGAGGTCATTTTAAGACTCCTAGATGACCACTTCTGTGTTCATGGACTCACAAAATGTTTGGCTGAATCCAAGCAAATATCCTATGAGAGAAAGCAGAATTAGATGCTGGGATGTGATAGGGTTTGGGAGGCACTTTCAACTGGCAGGATTCTGAACTATTAAGTTAGGTGTCCTGGGAAGGTGTCCACTTTCCCTAGCAATTATTATAAATGGGAAAAATAATACCCAGTAGCTGGATATTAACAGGGCCTCTCCCACCTGGTGACAGACAATCTGGATAATTTCTGGGAATTCTTTTATCCTGTTCTCTAAAATTAAATTAAGAATCTGAGATTTTTCTATGCCTGTCCACAGTTGAGATGCTGCCGCCTAGTGGTTGCTGTTCCCATACTCAGTAACGCCTCTGCCAGGCCACTGCCATTATGAGGACCCCACCCCAACCCCACCCCCAAGACAGTGTATTCTTTGCCTTTACTTGGACAAATACACCCAGATAGTAGCCAGACAGAAAATGCAATAAATACTATTGGCTTAATTAAAATGTTCCCATGAGAATATAGGGGTAGGCGAGTCAGCACTGAAGTGTGAAAACCCATGGGAGGGATGCCATCTATGGTAGGGGTGCCATCTGTGATGGTTAGGTTTTGTTGTCAACTTGATCCTTTTGAATAATTTTGGATGGATCTCTGATGTTCACAGGAAGCCAGCCTCTCAATAGAGGGCAGGATGTAAGAAGGCTCAGGGGAGCTAGAAACCAACATCCCTTCCTGGGAAGACAGTGCAGAAAGGAAATTCCAGAGACTCAGGAAGCCAACAAATCTGGTTTAGAGTTGCAAGACCCTGCCCTAAGGCAATACAAAGGGGAAAGAAATCTTTCTCCCCACCCCCACCTCCCAGCCTTCCTGGCTGCTTTGTTGACACTGGAACAAAGTTTCCTCAGCCTTCCAGCCTAGACTGAAGACCAAGGGCTCCCAAGGAGCCTTTAGGCCTTCAGTGCTGGATTGGGACTGCTGAGGCATCCAGCCACGTGGACTGAGTGGCTACCGGTTTGGGTTTGCAGACTGCAACTGTGGGGCTGCCGTGAGCTAATCCTCCCCCCTTTTACTACAATTCATTCCATTGGTTCTGCTCCTCTAGAGAACCCTGATTAATATACCATCCATGCCGTCTATGATTGGTAGGGATGCCAGCCATTAGCAGACTCCACACAAGTGCTATAGGAAACTCCCCGGGAGCTTGCTGTGTGTGCCTTCATAGGGGTAGACCTGGGTTCAAGTGCTAGAAGACGCTGGGTGATGACAGATCCAGGTACAAGTTCATTTTCTAAAAGACAGTGTTGTCCTCAGCAAGCAGGAACCCCCTGTCACCGGGAGAATCCAGTGGGAAAGCCCAAGAAGGTACAGAAAATAACAAAATGGTTGGGTGACCAACAGGCAATCTCTGAACCCCTTCCACCCTCGAGCTGGAGGAATTCCTTCAAGGAAGGCTTCTTGGAGCTATGGCACAATGCTGGCATGAGGTATTGAAGGTGGTGTTTCGTTGAATGAATGAGCATATTTACTATTTCTGTGTAGGAAGAACACTAGCTGAAATAAGTGAGCTGTACATAGAGAACAGAGGAGCCCCTGGCATTTGGAAATAGCCTGGCACCTCAGCTAAGCTGCGTCACTCTTACTCCTCCACAACCTGGCCCAGATCACCTCAGACAAGGTTAGCGAGGAGGAACTGAGGCAAAAGAAGACCACTGTAACATTCTGTCGAAGCAGACAAAAATAAGGTCACCGAGGTCACTTTACCACCCACTGAATACCAAACAAGTGGCTGTCCTCCCTTGCCAACGACGGCTCATCTGCCGCAGTCACCACATCATGGCACTGCCCTGCAGTCTACAGTGAATTCTGGTTCCCAGACCTTCCCCTATCACTCAGCCTAGCTCAAGTCCTATCCCAAGTGCTACCTCCCTTTTCCCTGGAACACCCAGTTCTCCAGGTGTGTCCTTCCAGTCCTCCTCCCCCAGTGCAGTGAGCATTACTGTAACTGCTTTGGCTTCTACAGTTCCTTCGGGGAATACTGGGCTGAAAGACACTGAGTAAGTAAGTGCTAAGGCTGCTCCCAAATCCAAGAGCAGGATGACTCCTATGGGGAGCCCCGGGTCTGTGAGGCTTGTATCGGGTACAGACCCTTCCTGAAGAGGGGTCAGAAGACTTACTGAGCTTGTGCCAACAGCAGCCGTAGTACCTAACAGTATTACCCCAGCTCATTTCCCTAACCACTCTCTGAAGGAGGTAGTGTTTTCAAGGCAGAAGAAAGGAATGAGTATGTGTCTTGGGTAGAAGAAGAAAGGTAAATAATCAACGGCACGAGACAAGAATGATCTCCTCACCTCAAGAGCAACTTGACTGTTAGAGAACACACAGATGTCTACAAGAGCCCTTCTGCAGTATTAAATATCCAGACAAGATTTAACTTCTCATATTAGATAAACAAGCACATCTGTCTCAGTATGCAAATTTGCTTTGGTCTTTGGTTAATAGTAAAATTATGTATGCCAAAGAATTGTTGTAAAATAAATTTATGATTTACCATCAATGTCTGTTTGATTTGTGTGTCTATTTCATATGCTCAGGGCTGTGTCAAAATTTCTCAGGTGAAAAGGGATGGCGAGTTGGAAAAACATTTAAGCCCTCATGTAGGCGAGTAACTAAACCCCTTTGCTCCAGGTTACCATGGTGACCAGTGACCACAGCCTTTGGCAAGGGTGTCACTCTTGTTCCAGTTCTGAATGTCCTTCCTGCTGACTTGAAGCTCATGAAAATGAAGGACGGGTTCCCTGTGGGTTTGCTTCCTGGCACTCCTTGGGTGACCTTGAAGGCTGTGGAGGGACTGAGGAGTGACAGTCTAAGGGAGAGAGCCACGTCAGTTCCTCCTCCTTCCCACTCGGAGCCCTGGTGTCCCTCCTACTGTCTCCACTTGACACAACTCCACACAAACTAGGTCTGGCCACCTGTTGCCTAGGAAAATCCAGCTGTGTCTCTATGGGAGCTTTGTCTTTTTTCCAGCCCGCTTTCCATCAGTATCGCCTCCCCCCTCGGGTGAATTACCCAAGGTTAGGGTTAGCCACCGAGTCACACAGCAAAGCCAGAAGTTAAGGTTCAGTTCACTTGGCACCAAGCTGATCTCCTTTGAAGGAACACAGTGGAAGAAACAGCTTTTTGCTGATTTTGAGAGTGTTAATCAAATGTAATCCTATAATGCCTGTGGCTTCATGGTTATCTAAGACACAATACAGCATAAGCCCCCCTTCCCCCACAGGAAAAGGTTATTTTTTTTAAGGAATGAAAAAAATACAAGGAGTACCATCTGTATTTATAATTAACAATGCCAAAACAATTTAAATTAAATTCTGGATTGTGACTCTCCTAAACTAGATTACTGGGGTGGAGTCAGCATAAACCGGTTAGGCTTGGTAGAGGGCCCAGCAAAGTTACAAAGCTGCAGAAAATACTAATGTCTTTGGCATAAAAGCCCTGCTCTGATCTCATGAGAAGCCACTTAAAAACCAGTAAGACCAAGTTCTTAAACAGCCACACGCAAGGGAGTTCGTGGAAAGCCAAACTTTTCGCCTGCAGCGCTAAAGAATAAAAGCCAGGCAATTAAAGCTGAGGAAACAGATCACACAATCTTACAGCGGGAACCTCAGGCTGGTCATGGCAAGGAACATGCTGTGTGGTGTTAGGAATCCCTCTCCCTGTGATGGATCCAGCACAAAGCAGTACAGGAAGGGCTGGGGAAAGACGGGAGCTGCCTGAGTGCTGAGACCTTTCCATCCATCTTCTTAAGATATGAGAAGTAGAGGGGACTTTTATACTCTTTCTGCCTCTTCTCCCCAGTGGAATGGGGCTGGGAAGAGAGAACATAAGAATAGAACCTTCTGGGAATATGACCATCATACAATATGTTCAAAAAAAATTTAAAAAGAAAATAAAGAGGTCAAAGACAACCTGTGAACGCCCTCCCTGGGTATTCAGCACTTCCTCTCCCTCACACTAACCAGACACGTCACCACGAAGTTCAGATTGCCTTGACATATCCAGTTCTTAAACCTGTTGGCCCAAGTGACATCATAAGATCACCCACAGGGAAGTGAGGTGGGTTATCTGTTTGACCAAAATTCATACTACGCATAGTACAAGGGGACTTTAAGAGCAGGGAGGTTAAATTAAGTTACATCATTGTGGTGGTTCAATGTACAATGTTCCCCATGGACTCACGTGTGTGAATACTTGATCCTCAGTTGGCGGCACTGATTGGGATTGATGATGGAGTCTTTGCCTCAAAACTCTAAGTTGAAACAAACCCTTTCCTTCCACAAGCTGCTTCTGATTATTTTTTTCCCAGCATCAAGAAAGTAACTGATGAAATCACTTCACCAAAGATTCTTTCCAAAAATCAATTTCTGTTGGACATGGTGGTTCATGCCTGTGGTCCCAGCTACTCGAGAGTCGAAGTGTGACAGGTTAAAATGTGTACTTTCAGGCAGGCCCTACTCATCTCACGCCTGACCCTTCCCTTGAATGAGAGGTGCCTCTAACTAGAGTTCAGGCCCATGGACCAACCAGCTTTCTCTCTGACTTAACTGGCCCAGGTCATATAAGTCACTGAAACAGAAGTCAGAAGTCTGGTCCTCTTCCTCACATGGCTGGCCAGCAGAAGGACCTCTGAATTTCCAGGGCTTAGGTAAAGGCCTCCCTCACCACAGCTAATGGCTCTTGTGAGGGGCTGGGGTTCTTTCCCACATGAACCTTTCTTTCTCATGATTTTTCCTTCTTCTGCTTGTTTGGCTAAGCAGCACAGATTTCGCTAAAACCTCTCCCACGTACTTTCTCCACACTAGAGACTGGCGATCTCTGTAACTTCTCATTTCCTTTAATTAAGGTATGGACTGCATTCCCTAATCCCACTTCCAAATCCTCTGAATTTACTCTGATAGAAATGTGTGTGAAATGCTCTCTATCTAGGCTTGTCCAATTCTTTGGCACACTGAGATATGAACTTTGGGGGAAGAAGAGTGAGTGAAACTTCGGGTATTCACCCGCTGTTATGCCCCTCCCCTGCTCTGTAAGGTGGGAAGATTTCCTGAGAGGAGTTCAAGGCCAGCAGCACAACAAAGTGAAACTCTGCCTCTTAAAAAAACAAGAATTTGGGCTGGAGAGATGGCTCAGTGGTTAAGGCACTTCCAGTGTCTAAGGCCCCAGGTTCAATTCTCCAGGACCCACATAAGCCAGATGCACAAGGTGGTGGCCCTGGTTCTCATTCTCTCTCTCTCTCTCTCTCTCTCTCTCTCTCTCTCTCTCTCTCTCTTTCTCTCTGCTTGAAAATGAATAAATAAAATATTTTTAAAAAAACAAGAATTTGACAAAACTTTAGTTTCTGCTTTTTTTTTTTTGCTATTGTTCATTACCTTTTATTTGTCTCAGGATGAATGTATAATTTTGCCTAGAAATTGACAATCTATTTTAAGAAAAAGAGTTGGTTTTTTTTTGATTTTTCGAGGTAGGGTCTCACTCTAGTCCAGGCTGACCTGGAATTCACTCTGTAGTCTCAGGGTGGCCTTGAACTCACGGCAATCCTCCTACCTCTGCCTCCTGAGTGCTGGGATTAAAGGCATGCGGTCACCACACCCGGCCTAAAAATTTTTAATATTTATTTAAAAATAAGCAGGCCAGTAAGAGTTACATAGTGAGACACTGCCTCAAAAAAAGTAATAAAAATAAGACAGCAAAAATCTTTTCCCCAGGAGAGAGGAAAATCTGGGGACTAGAGCACAGCTGGGGTTCATGTAAGACTGCTTCTCCTGTCGTTCCCACTCACCTGGAAGGCGACCTTCACGGCCTCAATGAACAGGAAAGCTATCTGTGAAGGTGACACACTTACTATTATCAATCAAAGATTCTTTTCACAAAGAGGCTTAATACTCATTCAACATTTACACATGATGAAATAGGACTCCAGTGAGCGGGAAGTCTGACCTGTGCTCACAGGTCTGCTCCATCACCACTCTCATTACAGTGTCTAAGATGAGGGTGTCCTTTGAGACCTTTCTTCTTTTTTGTTTTTGGCAACAAAAGTTTAAGGACTAGATGGAATGTTGAACTTGCATTAATAGTAGACACTGGGAGTAGCTGCTGGTGGGTAGGGTGAAGTCAGGAGCTCCTGAGGAAAGGACACCGTGGGTGCCAGGCCTCCATCTGTCTGCGCTTCTCGAGAGGACATGACTTGACCACAGCTTACCTCATTGTCACTCCACTCAATGACTGAAACTAAGAAAAACAGACCCCGTACTCTGCAAGCAGGGGACATAGTTTGTGGGCAAGAAACTTAGCGTCCATTGAGATGAAAACTCGGGTTTAGAAAATGCAAGCTGAGACTCAGAAATCAAAAACACACCTGGTACACAGGACAGCCAAGATTGGCTATAGGAACCTTTAATCAACAGATGTACAAACAATATCCTCACAATTAAAAATATGGCTCCAAATTCTTCATGGTCACCACCATCACAGTCTAGAAATGAAATGATCCACAATATCAAACCTTCCTGTTTACAACCGGAAGATTTATGGAGCTGTTTTTCATAAACACACTTATTTTCACCAAAGTGAAAAGTCACTACTAATTGGAAATTTATTCAATGTAGTTTTAAAATCATTTCTCATTACTCTGTAATGGCTTCTCTTCACTTTCCTCTCCTCCACTATGTGATGATCTGAGGTAATGATGCAAACAGTTTTGCTACACAATTTTGAGTTCCACTTACGGACTGACAAAACAAAGAAATACAGTTTTAACATCAGTGAACTCTACGTTATTGTATTTTAAGATACTTATCCAACTGTTTCTTTCTTACAAATGAGAGCTGGCCATACCTTCTAAGTGGCCGCTGTAGGTGTGTGCTACCTTCCTCATACAAACCGGGGGAGGGGAGGTCAGAGTTCGCATGGACTGTCCTGCAAATACCTGGGTGTGCTTTCAGTCATCTTGACACTGATATACACATGGTTAAAAGAAGGTACCTCCCCAATACAACAAGAGTTATTCCACTCAAGCGCTGAGAGGGGGGTACAAGTCAAATGGAGGTGGGGACAGCCACGTTGAACAGTTACTCAGTTCATGTCTTGAGAGAGAGATGCTTGTAGAATGGGGGAGCCATGCTGAAGGAGAAACTACTTCAATATTTTTGTGTGCAAATGACAAATAGGAAAAAAGTGACCGTGCAAGTCTGAATTAACAGCTCTGTTGTGTGTGTGTGTGTGTGTGTATGTGGACACATGTGTACTGGTCTTGAGACATGGTGGGCTCCCTCTTCAACGCAGACATCACTTTGCCTCCAGTGACAGACACAATGACCTCTGCAGGTTTTAACATGTGTCATTTCTACATATTCATAGCACATCGTCTTAAACCAGCAAAGGATCTGTATACCAGCCATGCATGCAACATGCTGTGTGCTATCCACTGACTTCCCTCTGTACAATGGCATATATTCTGGGCTACAATGGAAATCTGGTGATACATGGAACGTAAAGAATTACCATCACTAACTCTATACTAGAACATACATGTATTGTTTTTAGATGATTTTCCCAGTCCAAAGATTACAGAGAGACTTAATGGAAGCTAAACTGTGGCCACTAACTCTCAAGCAAAACTAGGTGATGATAACAGAGACAGAACTTAGTGTCAAGAGTTAGAAATGGTATTCTAAGAACTGCTTGGTATAAGTTTTCTCTCTCTCTCTCTCTCTCTGTCTCTGTGTCAGAGAATCATGGGAAAATCAATGTGGGAAAGACTCAATAATCATATGGGCAGTTCCTCACCCACCATGTGAACCAGACAGCATCCTGCCCAGGTGGAGTCCCACCCTTCCCAGAACACCAGCGGGCAGAAGCTTCCTGACAACAGTTTCAAGAAAGCAATGGGAGCAGACAAACACATTTACATGGACATGATTCTGAGCTGTTTCTAGCTGGTCAAGGGTCAGGAGCTGTCAGCCACTACTCCAACATAGAAACACAGTTTGTTCCTGACTTGACATCCCATGCTCTCTTACCATTATTTAAAGTGGAGAGACAACACGAAGACGTAAATTTTAGGAATCACTGTTGAATAGCTTGGGCAGGGGAGAGCACATAAAAAGATCTTAGATGTGATCACTGTAGAAATTCTACAACAGAGAGAAAATCCATGTTTCAAACAGTAAATGAACACTGTACTTTGAAGGTGTCTCGGTGCCGGCATGGAGGAGCCCTGCAGCCACTGCCAACACAGAGGCTGGAGACAGAAGAGAATGTGGTGAGCAAGCCTGAGCCTGCAGCCTGCAGTCCTAAGACAACAGGAGGCAGGGCTCTGTCTTGATATTCTGCTTCCAACTTGCTTGGTAGCACAGAAATGATGTTCTTGTTTCCTGCTTCTCTCAAAGACCCTGGATTCAATTCAAGGAAGCAAAGGGGTTTTAAATGTCCCCTTTGACGACCAACAAAGCCAGTGTGGTCATGGGGCCAAACACACCGAAAGGCAAGGATCAGTTCCTGTAACAGGAAACACTGATCTGTGTCTATCTGAGCTAAAATCATGAATCCTGATCACACACATGTAAACATTAAAGACAGTATGGTCATGTCATGGTAATCAAGACTCAGTTGGTTCAGTTTTGAAAGGCATCTCTCATTCCTGTGTGCTAAAATGACAATGGTATTAATCTTTAGCAAACGAAGCTATGAGTAACAGACAAAGACAAAACAACAAAAAACCAACCTGATAGTCAGTATGTCTTTATAAATGGAGGCCACTTGTTTTTTCGCATGTTTCAAAAGTACCAGATAAGTACATTAGTGGCTAGAAGACAGGACCAAATCTTCCTGCAATAAAGAACAAAGCTTTGAGAACTGAGAGCGGAGGCGAGGTCAGTGGAAGTCTATCAGGTACTCGGGGTAGATTTGGTTAGCATCAAAAACCACAAAGATCTTTGGGTTCCAGGTGTCATCCACGCAGCTGTCATATAAATTCACATAGCTCCCGTCTTTGGAAGGAGGTCGCATGTATTTGGAGTCTCCGTTTATGTAATCTCCAATTAGCACTCGAGCAAGAAACATAGATTTATAGGTTCTAAAGAGATGCCGCTGCTGTAAGTTGACACCGTGAATTTGGAATGTGTTCCCATGCTTTACGTCATCTTTGCAGAAACGACTGGAGTAAGCAGCATCTTTAGCAAAATAGGTTCCTTGAACAAAAACGACCAGAAAGAGCCAAGATTACTCCTGAGAAAACATGAAGCACCAGCAAAAACATTCTGACTGTAGAACAGACACATGACATCACGTCACAGATAGAGGAAGGATCTATCTCATCACAGACCTAAAGAATAGAACAGAAATCCCACCTATGGGGGTGGGCAGACTGTCAGAGGCATGGGTCACCCTGTGGGTGCAGACAAGGACTCACTGGAACCTTCCTGGGCCTTCACCAAGCTGAGATTCCCAACATCTGTTTCCAAGAGATCTGAAGTCAGGTGTGGTGGTTCACGCCTTTAATCCCAGCACTTGGGGGGATGAGGTAGGAGGACTTCTGTGAGTTTGAGGCCGCCCTGAGACTACATAGCGAATTCCAGGTCAGCCTGGGCTAGAGTGAGACCCTACCTTGAAAAGCCAAAAGAGGAGAGAGAGAGAGAGAGAGAGAGAGAGAGAGAGAGAGAGAGAGAGAGAGAGAGAGAGAGAGAGAGAGAGAGAGAGAGATCTGACAAGGGAATCGTGGGACAGGATCTGAGTGCTATCTATCATCTCTTTCCCTCTGCCGGTCTTCTCCCCACAGCCCTTGGCCGGTGACCAGCTCAGCTCCCAAGAGCCCGAGGAGAACCTGTGCTATACGAGGAGCTCAAACCATGAGGCTGTGTTTCTAGGATGGGGACAGGGGAGCCATCCAAGAATGATTTTAGAAAGACCAGAACTTTATAACCTGGAAAAAACTTCTGAGACAACACATATACTGCTATGGTTGGTTCTTAGCTGTCCTTCAAGGCCCATGCATTAAAGGCTGAGTCTATGGGGAACTTGGTGCCAGGGAGGTGTGGGAGCTGGAAGAGGTGGAACCTACTGGGAGGTCTTAGGTTCCTGGGAACATGTCCTAAAATGGGACAGGGGGGCCCATACCTTCCTCTTTTTGTTTCTCAGCTAAGGAGGGAAGTAGCTTATCTACCATGTCCTCCCTGCCATGATGCTCGACCTCCAAACAAGCTGAAGAGCCACAGTCAGCCAACTGTGGAGGGCTGCATTGCTAAAACTATGAGCAAATAAAGCTTGCTGTTTTTAAGTTGATAATGTTAACATATTTTAGTACAATGATGGGAAGGTGGTGAACACAGCTATTCGTGTGTTCTAGAACATTCTCACTGAATGCCCAGTCATGTAACCCACTCTCTGGAAATGGAGACGGGAGAGACTGCCAAGGAAACGGGCTAAAAGCACTGGAAAGCCATTTGTAAGTCTCATAATCACTTAATATTGATGGACTTTGTGTCAAACTTTTCTTTCCCTCCTGCAGTTAAAGCAGTGGGGTGGCCTTTTCAGTAGTTATTTTGAAATTAATTTACTTTTTCAAAGCATAACACATGCTGCTCCTAAGTGGTAGTCACTTTTCTTGCCAAAAGTGAAGTTCACAGTCATTCCATCTATCTCCATGAGCATCCTGTATCCCTCCTTCACTCTCTCCTTTCTGCATGAGGAGTGTCATGTGCAGAAAACCTGGACTTTCACAATGCCAGAAACACAATGCCACTTCCCCCACTTTTCCTTTAGAGCCTGGTAATATTCTCTATAAAAATACTAGTATCTGCACTAGTGGGCTGCAGAGCTGCCTTGTTTTTATCATTCTCTCTTTCTCATTGTCGTCACGTGTGGGCATATCTGCAGGCATGTGTGGCTGTGTATGAAGTGTGTGTATGGGCGTGTGCTGGCCAGGGCACATGTGTGCAGGTGTGAGGACCACCTTGGCAGGTCTGTCCTCTCTCTTATCATGCTAGAGACCTGGTCTCCCCTTGTGCTTACTCGTCTGTGTTGCTTTGCTGTGTGGGCCAGTTTGTATGTCCGAACACTTCTGGATTCTCCTGGCTCTGCCTCCCATCTCCATAGATGCCTTGGGACGATTTACTCACCCGCTTTATGTGGGTGTTGGGAAGTTGAACTTGGGCCAACAGGCTTGCAAGCAAATACCTTTAACTGCTGAGCCATCTCTCTAGTCGCCATTTTGAAAACCATTTTCTATATATTTGCAACAAACAGGCTGATATGTACATGAAAATTAAATATAATACAAAGTTCTCTACCACAGGGAGGATGGCCAGGATTTAGGGAGCTATTGAACAAGGAAGTCTCATTTCCATGCCATGTGTGGATGACGGGACTGGTCAGTGGCTCACAGCCCTGAGGATGTGCTGGTAACCTATTCCAGTAACTTGACTTCACTACTATCCACTCGCTGAATTGCAAAGCCACTGATTTTCACAAAAGAGAAGAAATTCTCGTACTGGACTAGACTTTGAAATTCTAATAATTACCTTTTCCAAAGATAGCCCCATGGATACCATTTATTCTCCAATCAAAATTATGGATGCAAATCGCTTCCACAAACTCACTGCTGGTGCCATGAAACAGCATTTGTTCATTAATTTGAGGGACACCTCTCTTTTTCTTGAGCTGAGCCTTTTTCCTGAAAACACAATACAGGGAACACAAAAACACATGGAATTAGACCAGTTACATGGTACTTATTAATTTTTTACAGATAAAAGTTTAATAGAAAGGGTGAGACAAAAACTGCTTCTTTACTAGAAACCAGGATATAAAAGTTCTGGAAAAAAAGAAATTTCAAATGCTCTTTGAAACATAAATCATCTCATAAAACAATTATAGCTATCAGTTGAGAGTTTGGGGGGGGGGAGGGGAGTATGGCAGTAATTCCAGAACTCAAGAGACAGAGGTAAGATAATCATGAGTTCAAGGCTGAACTAGACTAGATAGACCCTGCCCCCAAAAGTAAAGAAAGTTATAGCTAGCATTGAGTGTGAAGGGTGAAAATTGTACAAAAAGGCTGTAACGTAGCTCAATGGTCCCAGAGAGAGGGGGGGAGGGGAGAGCAGGGGAAGGGAGGAGAGGAGATGATTAAATCCCAAACTGCAGAATATCCTACACTATAGCCCGGCACAGTAAAGGGAGTTAATCACAAGCTTTCCAGGTGCCTGCTGATGAGACCTGAAGCAAATAACACCAAGTCCCTGAGGCTTCTGACAGAAAATGACCTGAGCAAGGAGCACATTTTGTTCTTTTTATCCTCCTAGACTAGAGAATATTGGTTGAACTGAACTGAATTTTGAACTGCAAGGAACATTGAGCATCCAGCTGAACCCTCCTCTCAACAGCCAGGTCTCTCCTAGTGCGTCAAAGGATATTCAATGTAGGACTAATTTTAATAGCAAAAACTAAAAGCCTATAGTTCCTTTAAAGAAAAATGCATATAGAGTTAAATTTGCATATAAAAGTAACAAGTAATAAGCTAGATCCATGTGCAAAGTAATGTTGAAACACAGGCAATGTTGAACACAGAAAGAGTGTGGCAAAAATAGGGATTTCTTAAAATAATACAGTGTATTGTATCCAGGAAGTAAAATCCAAAGACACAGGCATCATGCCAACTTCAGGAGAAAAGGAGGATTGGACAGAAGAAACACGGCCTGGATCTGTAAAATTTCACAACTGTAAAAACCAAAGCGGGAAGGTGACCACGTGACCAAGGCTAGAAGGGTGTCTTAACTGGCAGATGTCTGGGTGTTGGTGACCTTCACTAAAAAGATGTTTAACAATAATCCATCCTCCTCCCATCCGATACCAATGAACTAAGGATTCTTCCTGAAAACACAATACATGTAAACACAGACATGGACCAGTGAGGAGTGTTCATCAATTCTAAAGTCAAAGTTCACGGAAAGCTGGGACAAAAAAACACTACTCTAATACAACCATGAGGGAGTGAAGTGGTTCTGAAGATGTTAACAGCTGTTTCCATCCATTCTGGTGTCAAGGCCTTGCAGCTTTATTGGACTATACAATCTCTGTGAGCAGCTGGAACTATTAGTAGGCACAGACAGCCCAACACAAAGCAAGCTGCTTGTTCCTCCTGGTGACTGGCCTTGAATGTCTCCTGAGCATCCAACAGTAGCAATCACTCCCTTATATACTAGTTCCATGCAAACCCAAATAACTGTGAACGACCTGTGGGCTTTCTCCTCTAGATTAAATACACGTTATTCTCTAATTGATTCCTTATACAGCAAAGCTTCTAACCCTTCTTCATGGTTTACTGGAATGTAGCAGATACCTTCTGGCTCACAAATGTCAGCAGGGACTAGAATCAGAGTTCACTAGTCAGGCACATGGCCTTGACCCATGCCACTGAGTTGGGTTGTCTAACAGTGGCATTAAATGTTTTCCATGTTATGTTCAATAAATTAAAACTATCAGGACTTTTCAAATTACACTTCTCTCCACTTAAAGTATATTAATAATTGATTGAAAAACCCAAGAGCTATAGACTTATTTCAGTTTGCAAAGTGAAAATTCAATAACAAAGTGAAATGTCCACACTGACTGACAAATTTTATTGACAATATGTAACCAGTGAAGAATTGGGGGAATGGACAGTTCCATTTAAATGATAAAAATGAAAATGTATGACATTCCTCAGGAGTCAGTTAGCAACACATGCCACCATTAAGTGTCCAAAGCCTTTGTCTACTGCATTTGCCTTTCCAGAACACCGTTCATGTTATGAGAAGAATGTGCATTAAGCACAAATTTCCTTCACAAAAATGTACATGTTCCATCAAGAATTATACCAATTTTTATTTGGTAGAACTTTCTGTACGGTCTCACTTTCCTTTTCACAATGTGCATTTTCTTTTTATAACTAAAGTAAAAAGTATTTGTTTTGAGCTATGTTCAACTTTCCAAGGTCTTTCTGACTAGAAGTCCACTCACTCACAAGACAAATATGCTATCCTTTCTAGTTTTGAGTAGCTCCACAAGTATGATAAGCCAGCACTGTACATGTTCATCCAGTGCCTGATAACAACCCTGAAGGACTCAAAGAAGCGAGCAAGCCCACCATTCAGGACTTCTCACTGCCTGCTCATCTTGCTCTCTGTGCCATCACTTTATACATGGTCTCCGTTGAAAGAAGTTTCTTGATCACTTTGTAGAAGCCCAGTTAAATTGTCTAAAGGGCTCCCCAAGTGCCACTATGGCAACTTTGAAAGTCTGTTATTAGTGAATCCATATCAGGTTTTCTTTTTAAGTAAATATTTCTTTAATATATGTACTGCAAAGTTAATGTTTCATGAGTTGTAATGACTAGAGTCAACTCTAAAAACCACAGTATTCACTTGTCAGTACATTCTGGCACTGATTAAAATCAATCTTAATTTAAAAACTCATTCATATGTATGATAAATAAACCGTAAGTTGAAGAGCGTGGCAGGTGGGCATCAGCAGGCCATGAAACACTGCATGTTACCAGAACAGAAGGAGCACATGTACCAGCTGGAAACAGGGTGGGCATGGCAGTTCAAGCTTTGCACGCTGTCCCAGACAGCCATATGCCACTGGGATGAATCTCTAAACCAGGCATAGTTTATGAGAGGAAAGGATTTATTGAAGTTACAGATCCAGGAGAAGTTCTGTAATGGTGAAAGAGGCCGGCCCCCTTTCACAAATCCAAGCAGAGAGCGAAACCCATCACCAACACCACACGCACAATAAAACAGGCAAGGGGGTGAGAGAGATTTCTTTCCCCTTTATATTGCCTTATGGTGGGGTCTTGCAACCATATCCCAGACTTGTTGGCTTCCTTTGTCTGTGGAATTTCCTTCCTGTACCTCCCTCCCAGGAAGGGATGTTCATTTCTAGCTTCCCTGAGCTTCCTTACATCCTGCCCCTTACTGAGAGGGCTGCCTTCCTGTGAATATCAGAGATACATCCAAGATTACTAAAAGGTCAAATTGACAACAAAATTTAACAATCACCCCTCCCAGCAAAGTTTATTTTAGTTTCTATAACTAATGTACCCAAGAAATGTGAGCGCATTTGGTGTTCCAAAAAAAAAAAAATTCAATTAAACATGCAAGGAAAGACAAAAAACACTACCCTCTTGTGTCCAAGAACTGGATAAGTGATCTTCCATTCTAGATGACCACCACACACACCTGGAGAACTCTAAAGATTAAACACGTCAAAACTCAGAGATTTTGACTCTACTTGTTAATGAGCCACAGAGGGCTCGGATATACAGCCAGGTTATTGCATGTCTCACTGACCAAAATCTACATCCTGATCAAACAGAAGCTATCCCTCCTCTCAGTCTCTAACTGCCTTCTGCTTCTCAACTCTGGATTGAACCAGCCCTCTCCATTAGCTGAACTACTGAACCAGGTCACACAGAACTCCAAGCCCTGACATACTCCACCTTCAGCTCAACCCTCAGTGCTGAGACCGTGTGGTTCCTAAGGGAGTGCTTCATCCTCACTTCCCACAATGCTCACTTCAAGTTTCTCCTCCTTCCTGAATGAAGCACTTCACTTCATGTAGGTGACCTCACTTCTTACTGTGGAAATTGAAGGGATTAGGAAGGAACACCTTGTTCTCCTCACCCACCTCTACTCATCTATACCCAATCTGGACATTACGTGTGTCTCCTTTCGTACATGTGTTCTCTGAATCCTATCCCTTCCTAATCAGTTGTTTTCCCTTTACCTCTGTCTTTTTGATTCTCCTTTCCTATAGGTTTCTTCTAACCAAAATGCTCAGCATTAAATTAAAATATATCTACAACACAAAACCAAAGCATTTTCCCTACCTACTTCACCTATGTTCTCATACCTCTCATCCCCTTCACTGTCAAACTTCCTATAGGAGCTGTGGACATTTACTTGTGTATACAATACACTGTCCACCAACATCACTTAAGCAAGATTCCCAGGGACCTTTTGTTGGAAACTCCAAGGCCATACTCAATTTGTATCTTACTGGGCATCTCTTCAGGTTGGGCCCTACAGATGGAGTCTATCTGTGTAGACTTCTTGTTCTTTTTTCAGCTTTTGCAACTTCACTTACTACTGGTTTTCTTCGACTTCTGTGGTGGTTACCTCTCCATTTCCTCAAAGGTTTTTCTCTTCCTCCCTTCATCTTTTCCAGAGGTTGGTCCTATTTTCTTAATGTACATGCATTCTCTGGTCATATTCATTCCTGTAGTTTCTAGCACTCCACATCTCCTAACAATCCCAACCCACTAGAGTTGACCCTTCTCCTCAGCTCAGCTGCTGGATCTACCAAGACCAGGACTTGTTCCTGACCAAATTTTCTTAGCCAATAAGACAAAGACACCAGAACCTGGTACTGACCCTTCCTCTCTCCTTCACCCACCCACTGCACACGTGAAAACTTGCACTAACATGCCTTAACATTTTATATCTTCAATACTACAAAACCACCCCCTTCACTGAAACATAGGTGAGACCACCCATTGATCACAGTTTAATTACTGAAGCCATATCCTAAATTGGTCTCCTCACTTCAGATGGTGATTCCTTTAAACCAGGGCTTCTCAACTGTCAGTACTATTTTAGAACAGAGAGTTCTTTGTTGCGGGAGCCTGTCTTGAGCTCTCTATGTATTTAGCACTCCCAGCCTCTATCTGCTAGATGCCAGTAGCCCCCTGTGCCATACCACATGACAATCCAAACCTCCTATCGTTACAAATGTCCCCTGATAGGCACAGTCATTTCCAGTTGAGAACCATTGCTTTAAAACTTTCTCCTAAGTATAGCCTGTGAATTATTTTTCTAAAATGCAAACTTAATCTATCATTCTCTTGCTTAGCTTCTACTCTCTCATTAAAAAAATCAGATTAGCTTATGAAACCCTGCACAGTAAGGTATCAGGCTCTGATTATCACTCTAGATCAACCTGACTCAACTCAGCCACAAGACAAGCTCTGCCTGCTGGCTACATTTCCAGCCTACCGTTCACCCCGATGTTCTCTTCTATTTGAAAGTTTCTCAATTTTCTATGTTCCCACTTTTATCCAACTTTGCCCACACTGGTTCCTATGCTTAGGATGCCCTTGTTTAACATAAATGCCATCTGCCTCAGAAAGTTCAACCTAGTACCCCCCAAACACACACACACACACACACACACACACACACACACACACACACACACACACACTGCACAGCATCACACATACCTTTCTTTCATGGGCAAGGGTGGATGTGGATCACTTTGTGTTCCTCCATGCATTTCTGGTTAGCAGGAGCCTGGCTCCTTCTCTGAGCTATATTCCTATACACCACTAAATCCCAAGAACATAGAATTGTGCCTTCGACAAAGTAGGGGCTAAAACTGTTTGTTGGAAGAAGGGAGGGCAGTAGGAAAGCAATGTGTAGCCTGAAGCAGAATGGACTCATGGCAAGTCCTAGCCAACATGATGACGAGGCTGACTCGGATATTATGGTCTGCTAGAGGAGCTGTCAGTGGCAGGCTGCCCTTCCCAGGAGACTTGGTGATTCCACTGTAATGGTAGGTGGCAGGTTCACTTATGTCTATGGACTGACATTTCATAAAATAATGAAGGGCACCCAAATAAAACTGTTTCTGGTGAAATTCTTGGTATACAATATTTTAAGGATTCAGTGGTACATTTTTACCACTAGGCTTTTATTGAGAATTCAAAGTCTAGGGGAGAGCAAAATAAACTCCACTTTGGGGCCTCATTAAGAATAATAACAAAGTTTTCATTAACCCATTTTTTAAAATATACTTTATCACTGGGAGAACGAAATCAAAGGAGGAATGGAGTCCATCTTCCTCTAAAAGAATCATCCAAAAAAGAATGGAATAAAACCTTCTCAACTCAAACTCAGTGCCTGTTAGAAATAAAAGCTGGTGTGGTCAAAGATTCAAAATCATTTTATTATAAATTATTACAAAATATCTGGAATGTACTCGGGCCGAGTCAGTTGGGACCATGAAAGAATTTCAGGCTAATATCACCAAATGAAAGTTGGCCTAACTCCCAAGGACATGCAAATGAACGGTAGGACAGCTATAATTTGCTTTAAAATGCTGCAGAAAAACAAGAACCAAGACACAGATTATGTGTAGTAAGTCTTCCTCTTTGTTGCTTGCCTGCTTATCTGAGACGGGGTCTTAGTAGGTAGTCATACAGGTTCATCAAATTTGCTCTGTAGCCCAGGTTGGCCTTGAACTCACGATCCTCCTGCCTCAGCTTCCCGAATTCTGGGATTAGATGTGTGTGATATCACACTCGGTTTGGGCCTGACTAGGGCAATGAGCACACAGGGGCTCATTATGTTAGACTCCTACTTTTGTGTTTGAAATCTGTTTGAATTTTTTTCGAATTAAACATTAAAATCCTATAGTAATATCAGAAATAAAATCTCATTTACAAATGTTAATTAAAAGTATTTCAGAAATGACATATTTTAAGTAGTATTTGTTATAAAAATGCAGGCTAATAGGCTAATTTGGACACCATTAAGTTTTATGTAATGGAGTTTATTTTTTGGGTTCCTTTCAACCTAAATTTAATAATGAATTGAGATTTAAAATCTACAGCATAAACTCTGAGATAAGCAGGAAATTTGAAGGTGTGTTTTAAAGCATTCTTTAAAAGCATTCAAAACAAGCACTGGATATGAGCAAGATAGTGTAATTGCTTTTTAAAAAAAATCAAAATGTTTAGGGATTTCTAATACCGCTTGAAAGAGTGGGCCAGGCAAAGCCCTAACAGAGCTCAAAGCTCCAGAGACCTGTCGCTAACCATTCCAGCCACGAGCTCACAGCTGTGGACCTGGAAGGAGAGACCAGTGCATACTGCAATGCCTGCCTTCATTCCAGAGGATGGTGAAGAGGGGGGCTGAGAGGCCAGGTCAACAAATGCCAAGGAAGACCAGCATGTCTGTGTCACTGGATGAGGGCACAGACGTTTTGTGTAAGGAACTGAAGACTTCTCAGTTCTGGCCACAAGAAGGAGGTTCAGATTAGAAGTCATCTTACCTGCAAAAGAACTCCCATAAATCTAAGTTCTGGATTCTCTGAATTCTTTTAATTCGGCTGGGGTCCATTGTTTTCCCAAAAAGACTAGCAACCTCATTGTATTCATGTGTTTGTTTCTGCAGAGAAATAAGCTAGGAGAAGACAGATGAAGAGTTAACTCAGGCCTTGTCCACCTGCTCCCCAGGGAGAAGACAGATGAAGAGTTAACTCAGGCCCTGTCCACATGTTCCCCAGGGAAAAGATGGTTGAGGGGTTAACTCGGGTCCTGTCCAGGAGGCTCTTACCTGATAGGGAACTTCTGTGTTCACATTTTCCCAATGTGTCGGCATGGGGATGGCCTCATTTTCACAGATATAACTTCAAACAGTAAAAGATAGAGAAAACGTCAGAGGTTGACTATAGTTAGCATCAGTGAATAAGCCTGTTCACCACTAGGGTTTTCTTTTTTCAGGGTATGATGACAGATCAAGTAAGTTTAACCCTTGGATTTTTGTTTGAAATATTTAGTGACTATCTACTTTTTTGTAGGTTTTGTTTTGTGTCGAGGCAGAATCTCATTCTCTCCAAGGCTAACCTCAAAATCACCTGTAGCCCAGGCTGGCCACAAACTCATAGTGATCCTCCTACCTCAGAATACTAGGAGTAAAGGATGAAAGGTGTGTGCCACCAGCCCCCCACCCCCCCACCCCCAGCCCTCTAGCTACATTTTAGGTACTGAACTGTGAATATTGATGGAAACATACAAATATATACATACAGATAATCAAAATTTCAAAAACAGCTATTCAATCCTTTTTAAAAATTTCTAAACTTTAAAATGTAAAGAATATTTTACCTAAAGAAATTTCTAAGAAAAATTTAAACTGACAAGAAAAACCTAAAGCTCTTATTTATACTGTCTACTGAATAAAAAACTCCTTGGACATGGATGTCCTCCAAGATCTGCCACAACCCTCACCCTTTCTCTGCCCACTATTCCCTTAAATAGTGCTCATTAATGTGCTCAGAGAAGTCCATGAGCAACAGATCTTCTAGTGACCATATGGTCAGGAACACAGAAAAGACCATGGTAACTGGTTTTCAGGGCAAAGGCTGAAACAAGCATACCATCTTCTTTATGAATTAAAAGTTAATGGAAGGAAGTAATAAACCTTTAGCCTGTCCATAGCTAACTTCTGTCACACTTAATTATTTTTTAAAACCCAACATATGATTTTAAAAGACTATGCTAATCAAAATTAAGTATATAGGAAGTACACTGCAAGTTAATTACAGCAATAACAAAATGAGATGGTAAGAGACCCTATTGCTGAAGGCCACATATGCTTGGGCTGTAGGTCACTGGGAAATCAAGCTGGAGCTGAGCTGGAAACCTCCTCCCTGTTAACCAGTTGACAGAAAGCTGGTAAAAGCTATGGCTGCATGCAGCCCTATGGGAGAGAGAAGTCATCAAAGGTGGTGAACAGCAGTGGACCTTACAAGCCTTAAGACTGGCCAGCCAGGCCAAATGTGCCAACTGGTGCAATAGTGGCACATCTAGTGTGGGGGAAACCAACCGCTCTCTAATTAGACTGGAGGCCTGCTCCAGGAAGCGGGGGTGGATGGCGAAAGCATGCCTGGTACTGAAGACCTACTAAAAACCCTATAGCGGGGAGGTAATGACCCTAGAGGAGAACACTGGCTAGGCTGTCCTCTGACTAAACTCCATACAAGCACTTTTTTTAAAAAATAAGCATACCCACATGATAATGCTACTCTCACTCTTGTCCAGAGAAGCTTCTCTTTTTCAGATGGTGGTGACCACTGGGATAACTCAAAAGACACCACAGTGCCCAGAAGAAATAAAAGTGGAGTGTTCAGCACTGGGACATCTCTATCACACTTCAGCAATAGCTCAGGGTCTCATTGCAGAAGAGGTGGAGGAAAGATTGTAAGAGCCAAAGGAAGGGTAGGACTGCTTACAACACAAACTTCCAGGCACAAAACAGCCTTGATATTCATGACTTCGAAGTGCCTGATAATACCTACACATAATGGGGGGAAAGATGATGACACCGAAACAGACTAATTGAGAATAGGAAGAGATATGGGGAAGAGAGTCATAATGGCTTATGATCTACGATTCTGGAAGCTAGCAATAAAAAGTTTAAAAACCAAAAATATAAAAAATAAAGAGTAAATAAAATTAAATAAAAATTTTTTAAATTACACAATTGGAAGTTTCCCTCCCATTCCAGCCACTGCTCTGACCAGCTTTCACTTCTTGTCCCAAATTCAGGTGAATCACTGTCTTTAATCTTTTGGGTATTCCTTCAGAATGTCTTCAGGTTAATGTAAGGCAAGTTTTGCCACACAAATGATTAATTTTTTGCTCTTTTTTTAAACCAATTTAATCAATTCTAATCAAGATCTTTCCATATCAGTATGCACATGTTTTTCATTCCCAGGGCCCATAGGAGAGCCTAGCATGTAACCAACACTCAGTGAATACTAGCTGAATAAGTAAGTGCATCCATAATACCACATACCATAATTTATTTAACCACAGCCTTTTGATGATATTTGACTTATCTTCATTTGTGTTACTATATTAAGAATGCTGTCAAAAACAAGTCTGCCATTTGTTATTGTATGATTAACAGAAATTATTGTAAAATGGTCACTCTGAAATGAAATTTCTTTTTTAAAGACATTTATTTATTTATTTATTTATTTATTTGTGTGTGTGTGTGTGTGTGTGTGTGTGTGTGTGTGTGTGTGTGTGTGTGTATAAGGGCACTCTGGGGTCTGTTGCTGCTGCAAACAAATACTAGATGCCACCAGGCTTTGCAAGCAAGTGCCATTAACCACTGGGCCATTTTCCCAGCCCCCCTGAAATAAAATTTCTGAGTCAAAGAATATATTATTCATGATTTGGATAGATGTTGCCCAAATACCATCCTTGAAAGGTATACTTATTAACTTCTCATCAGAAATATAGAGAATGGTTCCAACCTCTTCAGACAAAATTGATATATATACTCTTGGATTCCTGTCAGTTGACTAACAAAAACTGCCTGACATGTTTATATTTTTCTTATTATGGCTGTTTGAACACTGAAATTCTTTGCCCGTGTTGTTCTTAAGGAGCTCGAGAAGAACTGCAGATACTTCAAAAATCATGCCTTCAATTCCCCGATTTTTTCTCACTTTGTCTAAAGCATCTTTCAGTTATGAAAAGAAAAAAGTCTTAAGAAATTGTATGTAGTCCTAATGAACTGTTTGTACCCATGAAGCATGGATCCTGTGCCTTGCTTCAAACAGAAGTCCAACAGACCCCTGCAGTAAGCATTTGTGCATCAGTACTGATTTCCTCCCTGGCTACCCCTTCCCTTTTCCTGCTCCCTCACTGCCGTCCTCTGCTCTGCTGTTCCCCTCCTCTCCTGTGCTTGCTCTATGCTTTGTAGAGTCTAGGACAGAACAAAGTGTCTGACCCCAACTCGTGTTTCTTACCCCCATCAAAAGAATACCAGATATAACGCTATGCAATTACAAAACATTTCCCCTTATTATGTCTCCTTTTTTCTACCAGATAACACATTCTTTGAAGATAAGTAATTCCTGTATTATATTCCTGGCACTGAGGAATGTGTACATGGTGTGGCTGGGAAGAAAATATTCCCTATGTCCCATAGATGTATCTGAGCCTTCATTATATAAGGAATGAATAACTTTTAAGTCATGGAGTCAAAATAAAGCAAAAATCTTGAGAAAAAAACTGACAGAAATTAAAAATATTTTTCTTTGCTATAGTCCTTTCAATTTCTTTTTTTTTTTTTGCTGTAATTATTTCAAAAAGACATTCCCTATAATTGACATGTTACTTTTTTTTTTAAGTTTCATTGTAAGTTCTCTGAACAGAAGGAATTACAACATTTGCTTGTGGAATCATTCCAGTAAAAAAGAAAATAGACTCTAAGATTTTTCCCTTTGGTTCCATTCATATACGTAACAAATGTTCATTCTCCTCTGGTATTCACAACATTTTTCAGGCTATATACGGCCAGCTAAGAAGAAAATCTAAGACCCAGGGGAAGGGAGCCACAGTGCTGTTCCTCTGTGAGCCCGTCCTCCCTGGGCCTCCCCAGCCACTACAGACTTGACATGACTTCTAGAAGTTTCCCAGTGACAATTCTGCATCAGTGGGGGAACAGAGTGGGCAATTCCCTAGGATTTGGCCCAAGTAACCGAATAGTGCTTTGGGGGCTGGAGAGATGACTCAGCAATTAAAGGTGCTTGCTTGCTAAGCCTGATTCCCAACCATCCATATATGCACAAAGTGATGCATGCAGCTACGTTCATTTGAAGTGGTGTGCCCATTCCTTCTCTCTCTCTATATATATCTATCTCTCCCTCTCCACTTACAAATAAATTTTAAAAATATTTTAAAGAGTATTTCCAGTTAAAAATCAAACTTATCTCAATGGGTTTATTTAAGGGTTTTTTGGTTGGTCTGTCTGTTTTTGCAGTGACCATAAGGCATTTTGTGACACTGTTCTAGATAAATGAAGAATAAGAATGTACAAGGAAAAGAAAAAGACTAGCATGAAAGGAGACAGTGATAACAAATAAGAGATGACCTACCAACGCCTTGTTAGTCTATCTGGTTTTCTACCAAAGAGAGTAAAAGAGAGGGAGAGAGAGCCCGCCCCACGCAGCTACTCCTCCAGTACCTGAAAGCAGTGATAGAGAAAGGAGCCCTTTTGATTGCACGCTGCTTTCCAGTGGTGAGGTTCGTCTGCTTCATGTCTGCAAACAAACACACAGATATCTGTCAGATGAGCCAGAGAAGCAGGTTCTCGTGGCTCGGGGACACTGACAAGCCTACTAGATGGGGATATTGTACCATGCCGTAAAGGGGTCACTTAGGGGAGCCCAGCTCCATTGTCGATCTAAGCTCTCATCCCAGACGCTCACTGCCTACACTACTCGGTATGCAAGATGTCATCACACTAATGACGGTTCCAAATGCAGGAAAGTTAAGAGTACTATAAGAATGTGTACATGTCTTGTCTTCTCTTTAAACGGTATACCTAAACCAAAAATAATAAAACTAAAAACAAGAAGAAAAGAAAAAGAAAAAAAAAAGAAAGAAACTGACAAGAAACAATGCATACTTACATAGAAGGCTCTGGTGATGGAGGTCACATTGCCTCCACACCTTATTCTTTCCTTTTATCCCTGCCTCAGCCTTGGCAAGATTTACCAGATGGGCTCCATCATTCCCACAGTTAAGCAGGACGCACTAGCCAGGTTGCTCTATCTACTTAACCTCACTGCACTTGGAAAACGCTAGAGTAAAATATTCTTACCACTCCAAAAAAGGCTGGGGAACTGGAGCTATGACAAGATGTGACTGTTAAGCTTTGGTAAAGATATTTTTTATAAACTATTTTCTCTCTCTCTTCTCTCAGTTTGAAAGTAAATAATTTTTTAAAGAATATAATGGTTTTGACCTTGGTAATGAAAATAATTTCAGGAAAACCAAGTCTGGTTGGATGATAATGACTAGATCTGGGCCCGCATCTTCCTTGACAGCTCCTGTAGTGCCTGGGCTCCCATTGTCCAGGGATGGGTCCATGGCTTTACCACTCCACCCATCACCAAACAGCTAGATGATTAAGGTGTGAAACAAATCAAAACACACTTTTTTTGTTGGTATTGTTTTATAAGGTACGGTCTCGCTCTAGCCCAGGCAGACCTGGCTTTCACTATGTAATCTCAGGATGGCCTCGAACTCAGTGACCCCCTACCTTGATGTCCTGAGTGCTGGATCAAAAGTGTGTGCCATCACAGCTGGCTCTAAATACACTTTTTTAAGAAATAAATATTTTCTATTTAATTGTGTGTGTGTGTGTGTGTGTGTGTGTGTGTGTGTGTGTGTGTGTGCATGTGCCCAGGTACTGTCCACCTTTCTTGAAAACCTCTCATTGATCTGAAGCCCACCAGTTAGGCTAGGCTGGCTGGCCAGTGAGTGTCAGGAACCCATTCTCCTGTCTCTGCCTCCCCAGTGCTGAGATCAGAAGCCTGGAATGTTCTCATGGGTTCTGGAGATTGATCTCAGGTACTCATGCTTGCAAGATAAGCACTTTACCAACTGAGCTACCTCCTCAGCCCCCTAAGTGCATATTTATTAAAAATGCTTCACCATTCATGCCTTGTTTGTCTCAAAGCATTAAATAGTGGGTAAGAGCAGGATTTTCATGGGATACTACCAACAGCCCAGAGATCATGGATGAAATCCAAAGTGGAACTGATCTCCAGGTAAGCTGAGCTGATCTATGAACAAGTCAGTGAATCAAAAAACATCCAAAGGCAATGTCTACCAGAGAACTAGGTCCCTGGCAACAGTACCCATAGAGGGCCATTTGGTTAAACTTTGGTCATGAAACAACCACTGGCTAGCTTAGCTACCTGTGGTTTTCTCTGAGCTACTTAGGATCTTTAAGATTAAAAGGTTCCAAAGTGATTTTCAGGCTGACTGGATGCTGAATTAAAAAGAGCTATAAGCTAGTTGCGATGGTGCAAGCCTGAAATCTCAGCCATTCCAGAGGCCAAGGCAGGAGGATGGTGAGTTCAAGACCAGCTGGGCAACACAGGAAGGCCTCTTCTCAAAACACAAAGCCACAACAGAAACCAGAAAAGAAGACTATCAAGTATTATCTTAGAAGCCAAGCTTTCCATGAACTCAAAATATATGACAATCTCCATATACGTATGTACATACACAGAAACATAAACTGCTTTTACAAAAGGCAATGTTATTCGAGACTTTATGTTGAATTTTTATAGAGCTATTCTTGTGTATCACAAAAAGGATTTACTTCACTGTTTAAAATATATAGTGCTGGGGCTGGAGAGATGGCTCAGCAGTTAAAGGTGCTTGCTTGCAAAGTCTGATGACTGGCATGCATCTTGAGTTTGTTCACAGTGGAAGGAGGCTGTGGCACACCCATATTCACTCTCTGTCTCAAATAAATAAATAAAAATATTTAAAAGAAATAAAAATAAAATATATAGTACTAATATTAATTATCAGAGCTGTAGATTGTACAGAGCAATAGTCTAAAATACACAACTATAGGGGAAAACATACCTGCAAAGTCTATCTTGTAGCTGAATTTGGTAGTAGTAAAACAAATGGAGCCATAAGGGTTTGTTTTGAAGCTTTTTTCGATATCTTCACTGCTAACTGAACATTGAATGTTGGGATCCGGCTTTAAGACAAACCAGAAAATTTCATTTACCAGCTGTTCACATCAAGGAGTTGGCCACAAAAGTGGTACTGTGGTCACAGTGACAGGGAATGGAGGAATGAGGGAGACATGCTGCCTCCTGTTCAACTTGTCAACACACAGGGACAATCACAGCTAAGCCTGCAGTGTGCTGAAAACACTTTCAGGATTTCCAGGGAGGAAGCAACTCTCGGTACAGTCCTTTCCAAGGTGGACTATGGTTCCTTTTTACAGTATCAAAAGCTTTCTCATTGTTCTAATGATTAGACTAAGATACTTATGTTAAATTTTCTTTAATCAACAAGACCACAAGTTCTTGAGTAGGGTTCAAATCTCAGCTCAACTCTCTCTGTGACCTGGGACAGTCATGTTAACTTTTCTGAGTTTTACTTTCTTTAACGTAAGACAAAGTGGCAACATCTGCTTCAGAAACTGTTTCGAGGGCACAGGAGAGAAGGCATATCATAAACACCTGGCCTGCGGACGCACTCTTCCCTCTCTCCTCCCTGCCTAGCAAACTTGGGACAATACCACTTGTTCTAGAACATAATAAACAATGACAAAAAAGCAGTGAGGTAGCCTGAGGAAAAGAACTAGAAGAGCTTCTAACTTCAGATTTCCTTCAGGGCTGATTCTTCTGAGTTCTCTCTTCAAGGAGGGAGGTACCTGGAACATGTGCCACTTCCCACACTCGGCCAGGTAGAACCAGCCCCACTGCGTGTCCGAGGTGTCCATGTCATCCGAGGTGTCTATGTCGGTTCTTTTGAACAAGAATTCTTCTGCTTTGTGAAACATCTCCTAAAATGCCAGCAAGAGGTGGAGGGAGAAAAAAAATCATTAATAATCAATGTGCTTTTAATGGATCATTTTACTTTACAAGGGACTGTAGTCCAAAGTCTTCCCAATGTCACTTCACCAAGGGAGTCTATCTTGTAAATTGGCTCTGAAAATAAGCATTAAAAATGTTGCATATCATTGTTCAACAATCATTCTGAGTGGACAGTATCAGCGCCCATGGAGTCCTTGAACTACATTAGATAAGACTCAGCATAAATGAAGAAATTGAGCTAGAAGTCACACGTGGGGAAGTCAAGAGACAAGCTCAGGCAGGGTGGCTCCAGAGTCTGTGCACATAACAAACATACTATCCTGCCTAATACTTTGTGTTCAATGAATTGGAAAACATTAACTATTTTACTTAACTCCTACATACCTTAAAAAAAATTGTTTAGCATTCTTGGGTAGATAATGTGATGAACAAGGAACAGAGTCTGGCCAAAGATAATTACACTTCACTGAATTTTGGTTTTCTTTAATTATTTTTTAATTATTGATTTGAATTTGAATTTGAACAATTAATATAACAACCTTCTTACAAAAACAGAGCATTCATGTAATCCTTCCATCTGGGGGATTTTCATAACCTCCTTTTCCAGAGTTAACCAAGGCTATCAACTTGAAATGTATCTCTCAGGTGTGTGTTTGTAATTATATGCACACACACCTGCATTAGTAATGTTAAAATTGTGATTTCCAGTGTTTGCTTTGAAGCATGTAGACCCAAGTTCCATCCTCAGTACCCACATAAAAATGCCAGGTATGGTGAAACATACCTATAAAATCAGAACAGGGGAGGTAGAGACAGAAGAATCCCTGGGGCTGACTGGGCAGTCTACCATAATTGGTGAGCTCTGGGCCAAAGAGAGACCCTGTCTCAAAGGAGGTGGGTGGTGGATGTGCCTGAGAATAACAGCCAAGGTTGTCCCTTGGCCTACACATAGATAAAGAGCCTCGAACCCGCTACTTTATGCATTTTAAGCAGACAATAAAGACGATGATTTAAAATTTAACTACCGCTTTTTCTCTCCTTGCTGTTCATATCATTTGGCCATTTCATTGTGAAAGAGTGAGAAAGAAAGCGAGAGTGAACTAAATTTAGTTTTTCTTTTGAAAACACTGAAAAACTGGAAAAGTTAAGCTTGAAGCAAGCAAGATAATATTTGGCTTATGAGTTCTATCTTTTCTCTACTAGAAAAGGTACAGTAAAGAAAGTTCCCTCCATGTGGCATTCACACAATGTGAGCTCAGCGACATGACACCATATCTACAATCTTACATTAGTCAGTTTACAGATCAAAGAGTTTCCACAAGCCAGGCACCATGGCCCCCGTCTGTTGTCCCAGCTAACTGGGAAGCTGAGGCAGGAGGACCACTTGAGCCTAGAAGTTCAAGGTCAACCTAAGAACACAGTGAGACCTATGGAAGAGAGGGAGAGTTGCTATGTTGTATTTTTGTTTTTTGGTTTTTTTTCTTCATAACTCCTTGCCATAAATAGCTATGACTGGCTAGGCCAATTCTTTGCCAATTTACATTGTGTTTTTCTTCTATAACCCAGTGTACAGGAAAAAGACGTCATTACTTTCCAATTAAAATCAGGGAAACCCAAAGCAGAGAGTAATACGATTATTTGGTCTCGAATCACAGACTTAGCAAAACAGAGAAGATTAAAGAAAGCCGAGGCCTCCTGGGCACCTCTCCGCAGGTTACCACAGTGCTCCTGGCACCCCTCTCCTGGGTTGCTAGGCTTCACTTAATTACTTAGCTTCACAGATGCGCTGGCTTCCTATCAGATGATTCCTCTCACAAGCTAAAAACCTTATAATCTTCTACAGTAAGTTTTCTCTCCAAAGGAATGGCTATTTTGTATAACTAGGCTCAAAGAGAAATTTGGTTTAAATGAATAAATTTAGAATGCTGTAACCATAGTAATAATGGCTCTAGTTAGAACACATTTATAGGTAATAAAAAGAACATGTGCAAGCTATCCATCATGGAGAAGGCATTTAATGAATGCTAGATGAATGGATTAGCCCAATCAAAAGGCCATATTCTGCTTGCTTTTCCTGTTCCAGTTGGGAGACAATGATACTTCCTGTGCACAAGGCTCGGAGGGAAGGCTGGCATAAAGCGGTAGAACATTCTAAAATCTTCACACGCAATGGGCATGCTGGTGGAGCCTGTCTCTTCAGCCACCTACACCAAAGACCTGTACTTACAGCACCAGGGAACAGTGTGGATCACAGAACTGAAAAGCAATATGAAAGACAAGTTCAAAAGTCAGCATCCTGGTCTAGATCCCGTAAAATGATGCTGCTTTCTAGATTTATCAGAGGTTTCCAGTGAGATTTTTACACTGAAGTTTAAGTTATTTTGCTAATGTAAGTGTACCAACACCTTGAGGAAATCATACATGGTAATGAAAGTGCCCTATGCCTCTGTGTAAAGATCCAAACACTGGGTATGGGTATGGGCATGGTGGTACACACCTGAACACTTAGCACTGGGAGACTGAGGCAGCAGAATGCAAACTCAAGAATGACAACCTAGAGTATGAATGGATAGCTTGTCTCAGAAAAAAAAAATCCAAAACCTTCATTAATAGTTGGAGGATGAGGTGGAACTTCCAGACCACCAGAATCAGGAGCTCAGGGTGCCTCCCCAGCAAGTCAACCTTTCAGCTGGGTATTTTTAAACACTGTTAAACGTCTCTGAAGATTGTGTTCAGGGAAAATGGAGAAGCATCCAGTCAAGAAAACTCACTAAAGCTCTGAGTAGGGGGAGCTCTGTGGTATTTGGGTGCCCTGGTCCTAGCACCACATATGGTAGTGACAACAGCCAAAAATGGGGCTCCTGCAACTCCCAGCTTGTGGCTAGTTTTGCCCTGGGAAGACCAGGTTGCTGGCACTTGTCCCAGTCAGCCCACAGGGGCCCAAGCTCTATTCTAACAGTCGACAAAGAGGAACACCCTTTTCCCTATGCAGAACCCAACTCAAATGGTAGAAGGTCTATTCCCAACTGGCAAGTCTGGCAATATTGTTCCAGATTGCCACCAGCTCAATTCTACTAGAGCAGAAGTGTCCTGCCAGGAGGAGTTAAGTAAAAAAGATGATGGCTGCTAGTCTCCTCCCCTGGTACTCACTTAAGGAATGGGGGGTTGTCATTTTGGGAAAAGAGGACTCCTACCTGCCCTCTTCAAGGTGTGGTGGTAAAGGGATTCTGCCTAAGACAAACAGGCCACAAAGACAAGAGGTCCATGTCTTGCCCAAGGGCCTTGTGGGAGGGCACTAGGACAGAGTAGAGAACTTCATGGAGAACAAGGCAAGCCGGGAGAGCGGATGGAAACAGACAGCAAGCAGAAGTACAACACAGAGAACTAGAGAGGTGGACAGAAAAGCCTTCTTGGGATCAGTCACCCTGCAGTCCAGAAGTATTCAAAAGCACAGGCCATACCCAACTTGGAATGAGCAGTGCAAGACACAAGACAGACCTGCAACCACTTCCTACACTGCAGGTCAAGTCATGATCACAAGCTACAATCAGAGGGGAGGCACCAGGCTTCCACAGAACCACTGACAAACACTGACTGGAGAGCTGCTGCTCTGATCAGGCTTTGCATAAAGCAAGGATTAAACATAGGACAGCCGTTCGCCCTCAGCAGAGTGGAAGACTGAGCTCAAGGTGGAGCCCTCTCAGGAGTGATCCAAAAGAGAATTTCAGTTTGGCCAAACACTAACACACACACACACATAACTGTTATATGTACAAGGATGGGGTTAAACTTTATGTCAACCACAAGAAAAAGTTAGAAGTTAATAAGATATCAACTTCAGGACTGGGCATGGGCACATGCTTGTGATTTCAGAACTCAGGACCTTAAGGCAGGATCAGCCTGGACTACATAGAGATATTCTGTCTCAAACTAATTCATTTTACTAAATATTCAGTTTTCAACAAAAATTGGAGAGCAAAACTGGATAGAAAAAACTATCCAACAGAAGCAGTCTTAAGAATAATTCTAGATGGTGGACTTAGCAAAAACTTCAAAGAAAATAGAAACAGATTCAAAGAACTAAGAGAAACCACACTTAAAGGATTAAGAGAAATGAATGATGCCAATATCTCAAACAAACAGAAACCATCAAGACAAGAAATGGTAATAAGGCCTGTAATCTTATTACTCAGGATCTAAAGTGGAGGATCATAAGATCAGGGCCAACCTGGACCCTAAAGCAAGTTCCAGGTGAGTCTAGGCTACAAAATGAGACTTTAACTGCAAAGGAATGAATAAATTAATTATGCCTCTCAGTCAATCTTTAAAAGGCACAATAAATATGAGTATATGAGGTTGATGCTGGTGTAAAATTTACAGTTTTATAATTAACATTTTATGAAGAGACCATTCTAAAATAATGATAAAGGTATAGTATAGTAAGTCACATTAACAAATCAAGTATCATGACTGTGCTGTATTTTTTGTGACAAGCCAAGTAAAGCTGGTTTGTTTACCACAGCATTACCACACACACCTGAGGAATTGGCTGTGCTGTGCTATAATGCACACACACACACACACACACACACACACACACATACACACACACCTGAGGAATGGGCTGTGCTGTGATATAATGCACACACACACATACACATACATACACACACACACACCTGAGGAATGGGCTGTGCTGTGATATAATGCACACACACACACATACACTCACACACACACACACCTGAGGAATGGGCTGTGCTGTGATATAATGCACACACACATACATACACACACACATACATATATAATCTTATAGGACCACGATCATATATGTTCACTGTTGACTGAAGCATGCCTACATGGCTGTAATATGCGCATGCACAGCAGTGATAGTATTAAACAGGTAGAAGTGGGGCTGAGGAGGTGGCGCATAAGCAGCTTGGCCTGAGGTGAGGTGCAAAGCGTCTAAATAAAAGCTGGGCATGATGGTTCATGCCTGTCACCCCAGAGCTGGGAAGAGGATCCCTAGGACTCACTGGCTGGCTAGTCCAGCTGAATCAGTGAGAGACCTTGACTTTAAAAACTATGGTTGAAGAGTGATTGAGCAAGACACCCAACATCAGCCTGTGGCCTCCACATGCACACACACGCACACATGCATGCACACTCATACGCGTGATCACATACAAACGTAAAGACACATATGCATGCACACTACACACATACACACAAAACATTTTTTAAGACACAGAAAGAATGGAGCTACTTAGGTATAAAAATCCCCATAGTTCACTGAAACTAAGTACCAGACATTATGATAATTGAAGATATATATTTTAGTGCTGGGTATGGTGATACATGCTTTTAGTCCCAGCACTAGGGCAGCTGAGGTAGGACTGCCATGAGTTTGAGACCAGCCTGGGCTATAGAGTAAGTTCCAAGTCAGTCTGGGCTGGAGTGAGACCTTGGTGTGAAAAAAAAAAACTTAAAAGCAAACAAAGATGTGTGTTTTAAGCTATAACTATCATTAAGAAAATACAACCAAAATAACAATTTTAAAAGAAAATATTATACTAGAAAATATCTACTTAATGTAAGAAGGTAATAAAGGAGAAATGGATGAACAAAAATGATATAAAAATATGGAAATCAAAAAGTCAAATGCCCAAGAAACGAGCACTTGTGCAATGGAGGAGCCAAAGCCTGAGGGAGGCAATCAACAGCCTTTAGTTCGGCCAAGTAATCCACTTAGTGACGGGGAGCCCTTAACTGGAACTGGGGACTCATGGTGAAATCCACTGGGAGCCAAAATCTTGGGACCCCAAAGAGAAATGCACTATACAAGTGATTTACAAAGAACTACTAACAATAGAATCTAGCCAATTCAGAAATGTGTATCTAAGTTAACCTATACTGACCTCACTCTCCGATGGAGATTCTGTTTGTATTTTTCAGAAGGCAGCGAGAGAGCTGTGGCTCCTCCAACCCTACCAACTAACCGCAGGCCGATAGCCAACATCTGGGCAAGAGATGAGCGACACCAGATCTTCCATGAAGGATCCGTATGGAACCCCGCAGAGAGTGGTGGGATAAGCAAAAGACCCATAACCACAGCCAATGAGTCAACACAGAATAAGCCAGACAGAAGACGCCAATGATTTCAACACAACCTAAAGCATAAGTACAGAGACCCCCTAAGACCGCAACAATAAAGCAGTGTTAATACTCACCCACCATGACTCAGGGAACTGAGCGGAAGAGGGGCGTAAAGATTGTAAGAGCCATGGTGGGGGAGAACTCCAGAGACATCTCCCCCCTCAGTAACATCATACAAAGGGGGGTGAAACCAGGTTGACTCCTAGGCTATCCATAATCCCCTACCCCATGAAATGATCCAGTTTGCCCACAGAGGAGGATACCAGATTATTGGGGACAGGGAAGAGGGAAATCGGGGAAATGGAGATACCAACTCATTATTTGCTTATTCAATGTATCTAATTATGGATAATAAAAAAATTCAAATGCCAGTTATAAATAATATGCAAACAATATCATTACATGTGAGTGAATTAATCCAATTTAAAAGCAGATTTCAGATTAGATTTTTCTTTTTAAAAGATGTTATTATAAGTCCTCTATAGGAATACATTTTAAGACATAAAACTATATATAGAAAGTGAAAGATAAAAAATGTACCTAGCATATAAACATCAATCTTGAAAGAGCTAGTGCAGTTAACCTAATATGCAAAGCAGACTTTAAAACAAAGAGTTAAATGGGTCAATCCACCAGACACAATTAAAAATATATAGGAACCTAACGATGGAGAAATAAAATACATGAAGCCAAGAGCCAGCAAAATTGAAGGAAAATATATAATTCAAAAAGAATAGTTGTATTATGAAAGCAATGGAAGCTCCCTAAGAAAATGGCCTGGATACTTTATCTCCAGAGCTTCAGGCTTCCTGGCTTTGCAGTAATGGAGTGTCACTTTCAGTGGCGAATGCACTGGAGGGGACTGCCGAAGCCCAGGAGTGTGAGACCAGGGATACCATGAGCAGAGAGAATGAAGCAGGGGAGACCCCATAAACAGAGGCAGGTATGACAGAAATAAGGGCATGAAGGATAGATTATTAAAACCACCCCAGGAGGAAAAGTGCCCACTCAAACTGAAGAGAAGGGAGATGAGGCGGAATGACGGAGTCCGCTGGGCTTTCACAGGATGAGACCATCGGCTATTCAGCTGCAGGTATGTTCTTCAAGGCAGTGGAAAAGTTACCCCAAAGACAATTCTGCTTCCTCAGCTCAAAGAAAGAGAGAGCCCTCCCCCCTTACTTACTCAAGGTCAGGGGCTCTCTGCCTACAGCCACAAGGACAAGGCCACCTGCAGCCCACAGTGGGGAGAGCATTGTACACATGAGGATGATTGTCACCAGTCTGCCACCCCTGTCTCCTTCACTCCACCTCCCTTGAGAAGGAATGTCTATCTGCCACTGTATTTTAGAAGCATGTGTCTGTCTGGACTCACAGGATCTAAACTGAGGGGCTTTGCCTCAAGATTAATCTTACTTGAGTCTCACCCAGCTCTGAGTTAGATATATTCAGATCCAAAGCTGATGTTTATGCTTTAAAGCTGATGCTGAAACAAGCTAAGATTTTGGGGTTGATTAGAATGAAAGGAGTACATTTTTGCGTGAATTTTGGGGATGCCAGGGTCAGAATGCTATAGACGAAAACATTTGTGTCTTCCCAAATGATGTAAACTGAAAATATAATCTCAACAGGATAATATTTGGACTTAGGGCCTTTAGAGGTGACTAAGGAAAGAGGGCAGAATGAGTCTTTTTGTGGGGTTGATGGCCCAATAAAGGGATTCCAGGAGCTCCCAGTTCCTTCTGCCATGTGAGGACAGAAGATGAGTGTGTGAGAACCAGGAAGAAGGTCCTTACCATGCACCAAATTGCCGACATCTATTTCTGTGACTTTTCAGTCTCTAGAACTGTGAGAAAGAAATTTCTTTTGTTTATGAGTGACCCAGCTTGTGCAGGTCTGTAGAGCCACTTGGGAAGACATCAATCTATACAGATCAACAGAACAAAAAACAAAAAGCATCAATTATCTGAATACAAACAGAAAATGAAAGGAAAATCCAACACCATTTCTAAATGAAAACTGTCAAACCATAAACAGAGTGGAATGTATGTAACTTGATAAAAAGCATTGACAGCTAACAATGCACTTGATGTTGAGACACTGAATATGTTCCTCCTTACAGTAGAAACAAGGCAAGGATGTCTGCTCTCACCACTTCTATGTAACACTGTGTGGAAAAATTGTCTTTAGGGAAATTATCCCAGAAAAAGAAGCAAAATGCATTCAGAGTGGAAAGATGGAAGTGAAAGCATCTCTATTGACAGATGGCAGTACCTTGTGGAGATACTTCTTAGGAATCCAGTAAAACAAAACTACAACTAATAAATATGTTGAGCATACACAATCCATTAAAGTTCTCAATTATTAGATTAACAGTGAATATTAAAATAAATTAAAACAATTCTATTTAAAATAATACCAAAAAGAATAGAGGATTTAGAAATAAATCTAACAAAGGATGTTCAAGACACACACTCAAAACTTTTTAACACTACTGAAAAAGAAAAGGAAATCTAAGCAGATAAAGGCATCCCATGTTCATGGACTCAAAGACAGTTTATTAGGATAATAATGTATTACAGGTTGGTCTAAAGATTTAGTGCAATTTCTAACAGAATCCCTATGAGTCTGTAACAGGCACATCAGAGGCTGCTTTTGCTAAAAATAAAATAAAATAAATAACAAAAAAACACAACATTGAATCTCTTAGTCACACAATGACAAGCAGGACAGAAAGCTCAATATCTCTGCCTCTGTTAATTTGGATCGGATTCCAGCTTGACTCTATGTGAACATGTCAATCCTGTGAGAAGTACCTGTTAGTCCAAAACCCAGGCCCCAAGATGGAGCTGGCCTGGCCATCCTGGGCAAACAGGCTTAGGACATCAAAACCTCTGCTGACACAAATCTCGGGAAACTAAAACTGAGTTACCTCATTTTCAGAAAGAAGTTGCCCAAGCCCAACCCCTGAGCCAAAGCTCTAGCTAACAGTTAACTGAAAGATCCCCTGTCTGATGACCTAGGGCAGCTCCTTTCCTTTGGTTCCTTGTCCCTAAGGAAGGCCAACTATGTCAAGTCTACTCTCTCCTCCCTAGTGAGATAGTCTGGCAGCTTGTGCTTTTCCCGAATAAGGTTTTCATTTTGCTTCAGAGTGGTCTGCAGTGGTGATCCCCGGTTGCCCTCTTGGGTGACCGGCCCCTTCCGGACCAGACCGTCACCAAGCTATCACTGACCCTCTGACAGACTCGGACCATCAACCTTGTGCCAGCTTCCCACTCACAATGATTTGGCCTCCTCCCCTCTCACCTCTCAGTAAGTGTCCCTGTCGGGTTGGCCTGTTCTCAGGCATCTGCCTCTGGTGTCTAAGTCCTGTTGGCACACCAGGCTACACCCCTCACCTGCATTCTTGACACCTCCGGACTCTCTTTCTCACCGATTGAGTCTTAAGGGGTGCCTTTCAGTTCGATCCATCAGTCACGGAATACTTTCCTTCTCATTCAACCACCTTTCTCTCTCTCTCTCTCTCTCTCTCTCTCTCTCTCTCTCTCTCTCTCTCTCTCTCTCTCTCCCCCTCTCCCTCTTCCTCTCTCGTCCCCTCACTCTCATAGGGAACGGAACTTCCAAACCTGTCCCTGCCGCTCCTTTAGCTTGCCTCCTTAAGAACCTAAAGGTCCTAAAACTCCAAAGTGACATCAGGCCTTGATTAATCTTTTGCTATAACACAGCCTGGCCGAGATACCAGCTGGACGATGGGTCCCTTTGGCCTGAGGAAGGCACTTTGGACTTCCAGATTCTCACAGATCTGACAACTTGGGCCACTGCACAGACAAATGGAGCTTTTCTCTTCTTTGAGCTCAGCCCTCTCTCTGTTCTGCTTGTTCACTCATCAGGTCCTTCTAGCCAAATCC
>PVHP010001625.1:0-103199 GCA_004024765.1 Zapus hudsonius
GCATAAAGTATGACACCATAAATTCAGGAAATTGATGTAACTTCTTGTATCATATCAGACCACAGAGTGTTAAAGGTAGAAACTGACAAAAAAAGAGAAACAACAGAAATTATACCAACTCCTAGAGACCAAAAAAATGTGCTATTAAAAAATGAAAGGGTTGTGGAAGAAATCAAAATGAAAATTGCAAAATTCCTCAAACTGAACGATAATGGAAACACATCATACCATTAATTATGTGACACATGAAGCCAGTCCTAGATGGAAAAATTAGCACTAAATGCCTTCATAAAAGAAAAGAATAAATCTCAAATTAAAACCCTAACCATTTACTTAAAGGCATGGAAAAACATGAATATTCCAGCCCTAAAAGTATCAGAAAAAAAGAAATTAAGTTCAGAGCAGAAACTAATTAATTGGAAAGTAAGAATAATAAATATGATTGATAAGTCACTGACCAATTTGGTCAAAAGAAAAGAGAAGTCTCAAATTAATAAAATTGGAAATAAAAAGGAGGGAGGACACAACAGACACCAATGAAATTGGAATAATCATCAGGACCTTTGAAACCTCTAGTCCGCAAAAGTGGAGAACCTGTTAGAAATTGATAAATTCCTAGACACATACCACCTACCAAAACTAAATCCAGAGCAGATAAATCTCATAAACAAACTATCACATCCCTCAAGATTAAAAATGTATTCACAAACTTCCCCAGAAGGAAAAGTCCAGGGTGTAATGGATTCACAGCAGATTTTAACCAAACCTTCATTGAAGAACTGAAGCCACATTTTTCTCAAGCTTTTCACTTAATTGGAGAACACGGAATGTTACCCAACTCCTTCTTTGAAACTAGCATCATGCTAATACCAAGATGAGACAGATACAACAAGAAAGGAAAACTATAGACCGATATCACTGATGAATTTAGGTGCTAAAAGCCTGAGCTTAATCCTTGCAAACTGGATCAACAACATATCAAAATCAATATTCACCTTGATTAAGTAAGCTTCATTCCAGGTATGAACAGAGGAATTGATTAATGTAATACAACACAGAAATAATTTTAAATGCAAAGAATATATGGTCATTTCAATTGATGCAGAGAAGGTCTTTGACAAAATAAAACACCACTTTATGTTCAAAACACTGGAGAAATAAGTCATGAGGGATTATATCACAACAAACAAAGGCTATATACAAAGTGCCTAAGGCCCAAATTGCACTTAATTGAGAAATATTTGAGTCCCCAATAAGATCAGGAACAAGACAAAGTTGTCCATTCTCACCATTGCTGTTCAATATAGAACTAGAAGTACTAGCCCTAGCAATAAGACAGAAGAAAGATATAAAAGAGATACTCGTTGGAAAGAAAGAAGTCAAACTAGCCTCATTTGCAGATGAGATGATCCTTTACATAAGTGACCTGAAAGACTCTACCTTGTTTTAGGAGAACTGAAGAAACTCCTCTGCTCAAAGAAAACTTGCTAAGTACAAATAATGTTGATATAATTTATGTGAGCTTAAACATAAATAATACTTTGTCTTAAACTGTAAAGTGGTTCAATGGTTAAGATGTTTGCTTATAAAATTGCTTTATTCCAGTAAAAAATAAAAAGACTGTACCATAAGATATCCAGAGATGATAAATTCCTTCAGCAAAGTGGCAGAATACAAAAATCACCCCCCCCCAAAAAAATCAGTAGCCTTTCTATATGTTAAAGGCATATGTAGAGAGAATATATAAAGTCAGCAAGGGTGTCCTGTTCCCAATAACTACTCACAAACAAAATCAAATACCTTGGAATAGCACAAACCAAGGAAGTGAAAGATCTTTATAATTAAAACTTAAAAATACTCAAGTAAGAACTTTAGGAGTGAACATAAAAAGATAGAAGGACCTTCCATGCTCCTGGATAGGTAGAATTAATATTGTGAAAATGGCAATTTTTGCAAAAGCAATATATAGAGTCAAAGCAATACCAGTAACATCCCAACATGATTCTTCATAGGCATAGAAAAAAATAATATAAATATTCATAAGGAATGACAGAAAGCCCAGGATATCCAAAAATATCCTTAGCTAAAGAACACCCCTGGAAATATTACCATACTTAATTTAAACCTATAATACAAAGCCATAGTATCAAAAACAAAATGTTAATGGCATAAAAACAGACATAGAACAATGGAACAGAATTGAGGATCCTACCTTTAGCTCAAGTAACTATTTATTTGGTCTTTGACAAAGGTGCCAACAACTTTCACTAGTGAAAAGATAGCATCTTCAACAAATGGTGCTTGACAAATTGGATAAATTTATGTTAAAAAAAATTAAACTGGACACACTCCTCTCACAATGCACAAAAATCAACTCCAAATGGGTTAAAGACCACAGTATATGACTTGAAATTCTTAAAACCCTAGTTGAAAAAAACAGGGGATACTCTCCACAAGAAAGAAGTAGGGAAAAACTACCTGAAAAGATCCCCCAAGTAGTGTAGGAATTCCAACAATCACTTAACCAATGGGATCTCATCAAGCTGAAAACCTGGACAGACAAGTATACCATACACCTACCCTCAGCAGATTGGGGACAGAGAGGAGGGAAATGCAATACCAACACACAACTTGTTCAGTGTTTCTAAATATTAACAGTAAATTAATTTAAAAATCAAACAATCCATTCAAAAGTGAGCCAGAGAACTGAATAGAAAATTCTCAAAGGAAGGAATACAAATGGCTCACCTAAGAAAATGTTCAACATCTTTCACCATTAGAGAAATGCAAATTAAAACAACTATGATATTCTACCTTACACATGAAAGGATGGCAATCATCAAAGAACAATTAATGTTGGATAGGATGTAAAGAATGAGGAACCTTTTTTTTTCACTTCTGGTGGGAGTGCAAACTTGTATAACCACTATGGAAATAAATATGGAGAGTCCTGAAATAATGAAAATATAGCTACCAACTGACCCAGCTATACCTCTATTGGGCCTCTTCCCTAAAGGCTCCATTCTTCACTGCAGTGATATTTTTTAAAACATGTGTATAAGTGCTAAATTCACAATAGCTAAGAACTGGAGTTAACCCAGTTGCCCATCATTTGATGACTGGATAATGAAACTGTGGCATGTATACACAATGGAATTCTAATTAGCAATCAAGAAATATGATATACCAAAATTTGTAGGAAAATGGACAGACTTGGACCAGATCATACTAAGTAAACTCACAGAAGCACACAAAGACAAATGCTGCATTTTCTACCTCATCTGTGGTTCCTAAACTGGAACAGCTTGAGCTATAGGCATACCTGACAGGCAACTTGAATTGAAAGATACTAGAAAAGGAAGGGTTTGGAACATATGCATAAAACCGAATGCAAAATAAAGTGGTATCATAGGAACCTTGGACACACAGACAAACTTGGACACAGCACCTGCCCTCCAGGCCCATAGTCCTGCAAGGGTTAAGAAGGGCCCTGGAGAAGGTGGGATGAAGCCTAACCCTAAAACATTTGGCTCTGGATTGCAATGCTCAGTACCCACATTGAGCTGTTGATCAGAGAGACCTGTGAGGTCCCAAAACCAAGACAGGCTTCTGTCAAAGCACTTGTTTACTTTCCTGAGGTAAAAGGTAAGACCACATGCTGTTGGCACAGAACAGCTAGAGATCTGGCTGAATCTGGAAGCCATTCTCTGATGTTTAAACCTTATAGTGCTGAAAAGCTCTACATGTGCTGCTGGGAGAAATGACCAACAACATTGTGAGGAAGCAGGAGACACTGCTGTAGAAAAACAGTCAGCCTTGCAAGTTGTACACACCTGAGCAATAGTGACAGGCAGCCTAGGTGGGTAAATAATGATTCTGATTGGCTAAGAGATCCTCAGTGGAAATGAACCCACAGCTGGAACTGGGAACCAAGAAAGAATTCTATGGAGATCTTCCAAGGAGAAGCTCCCATCTTAGCCCAAAGTGAGGCTAAATCCATCAAAATCTCTCTAAATTAACAATGCTTATCTCCTTTAGCCTATGCTGATCTCTCTCTCTCTCTCTCTCTCTCTCTCTCTCTCGTGTGTGTGTGTGTGTGTGTGTGTGTGTGTGTGTGTGTGTGTGTGTGTGTGTGCGTGCATGCGTGTGTTGGAGAATCTGATTTTCTTTTTCAGAAAGCAGTGAGAATTGAGGACAACCAAACTCTACCAAGACTAGAATTTATAGCAGACACCCTGGCAGGAGATGAACCACTCACAGCACATCAACTAGGGCCCAAGTGAAACAACAGAGGAAGTGGTTTTCACGGTGCTGCTTCTATAGTGAGCTCAAAAACCTGTGCCACAGTGATTGAGACAGACATTCAGGATACTCAAAACTCACCAAAACAGAAATGCAGAAGCTGCTGAGATAGCAACACTAAGGTAGACTGAAAACACACCTGCCAAGGCTCAGGGATGAAAGAATATAAGAGCGACCTGGTGGGATTGAATATCCAGAGGCATTGCCTCTCCACCCCAATGACTGACTGCTGCTCTCACAACTCATAACCTAGAACTCCATGGTGATACCAAATATCTTGGTAAGGAGGGTCCTTAGTGGAGTGGGACTCAGGGCAAAATCCTATGGGGACCAAAATCATGGGCTCCAAAGAGAAATTCCCATAACCATCGAACTACAGTGAGGCTAATCCCAATAGAATTTTGTCAAATTAGTAATGTGTGTCTCATTTAACCTATACTGATCTCACCCTCCAATGGAAATTCTGTTTGTATTTTTCAGAAGGCAACAATGAGCTACAGGTGGATGGCTGACATCCTAGCAAGAGATGAACCAACTACCTTGGAGGCCCCAAATGAAACCCTTGAGAAAATGATGGGGTAAGCAAGACACCTACAAGGACGGCCAATCAGTCAACCCAGGATAAGTCAACGAGACAGACATCAATGATTTCCAACACAACCTAAAAGAGAAAGAAGTACAGAGGACCTTAAAATCTCAACAATAAAACAGACTTAAAACTCACCCACCATGACTCAGGGAACTAAGCAGAAGAGGGGGCAGAAAGACTGTAAGAGCCATGGTGGGGGAGACTATCCAGAGACATCGCCCCCCTCAGCAACAACAAAGGGGGGGACCTGGCTGCCTCCTATGCTATCCACAACCCTCTACCCCATAGATTGATCCAGTGTGCCCACTGAGAAGGTTGAACAGTAGATTGGGGACAGGGAGGAGGGAAATGAAGATACCAACACAAAATTTGCTCATACAATGTAGCTAATTTTGGATTATGAAGATTTTTTAAAAATCTATGAAAAAACAAACAAAAGATATTTAGATTTTTTAAAATACATCTTCATCCCCAGCATCATTTTCAGTAATTACATAATATTATAATGTATGAGTATGTAATGAATACTTTATTTTGCCACATTTCAAAATTTCCTATTATGCACATTTAGCAAACATTTAATTTTATGATTACAAGTCACGCTATAATGAACATGTACATAACTTAGAGTATGTAAGTTTTAAAGTCAATATAGTTCTGATAATAACCATCCAATTTTATTAAACTCTGGAATTTTAAGACACATGAAAAATGAAAAAAAAAGGTTCTGTTGTATATGTTATTCCTGAAGGATATATGTATCCTGTGGTAAAATAAGGCTATTAGGAGGTAGGGGAGGTAATTGGTGATTCTAAAATTAGAGGGCAGACGTGCAACAATTAAACTAAACTAGAACCCATGAGAATGGACATGGATATAAGGCTAATTGGTTTCATGAATACCAAATGGCTCAGTAGACTAGAACATGGACATGCTAGCAATGGTTGGAAAAGAGGCTGAAAACAACCCAATAGCAATTAAGTACAGACTAGCATGTAACTCACAGGGTGGAGTGTTGCCCAAGGTGAAGTGGTAACAGCTTAAAATCAAATATTGCATAACCACTTTTGCAGGAATTATGACTTCCCCTGCCATTTTACGCTATAACATATTCCTTTGGAAAATGTGAGGAAGACAGACAGAGTGAACTGTACAGGACAATGGGGAAATGGAAACTGTTTCAGTCCATATAAAAGCCTGACTTTGCCTAGTCCCTTTGAAGTTTAATTACAGCCATCAGAAGAAGCCTCTTAAATGGTAAGGACACTGAATGAAGAGGGGGAAATTTGCCAAAATCTTTGAAAGTCTCCAGGAAGCAGGAACTTTGTTCAAACAACTCATTAGTAAGCTTGCCTTAAACTTTGGAAATAAAAGGATACTGTAAGAATTTTTATATCTAAATTCTAACATCTCTTTATTTCTTCTACATATGCTCTCCTAAACCTATCAATCCTGGCTCAGCCAAGCTACCACAGGGGAAAGTCAGTGAGAGGCAATCTCCATATCTTAAGTTTCAGAGAACAAAGTTAATGTTTTGCGGGGATTCAAGGATGTTTGCTGGTCTGGCACCCTGGGGACCAACTTCCTTTCTGAATTTTACCTCCAAACAACAGAGACTCACATAGTGAGAATCTTGAGTATCCTGGATTTTTTTCTCTTTCTGCATTTTTGTCATTTATATTTTCTCTAAAACATATTTTGTTATATTTTCTGTCTAAATCATCTTTGCTATATCTAACTATCAGAATCAAGTTCAGCTTTCCTATCTCATCTAAGTGAATAAATATTTGAAATCCTGCAGGTGAACAAGGAAACAATATATTTTTGACTTAAAATATTTTGCTTTTCATAACCTATTTCATGTGTTACATTATAGGTATGCATTTTACTTATGTAAGTTATTTATTACTTTAAGCTGCTAACCTTTGAGGGTTGAAATTTATTTGGCATATACCAATATTCTTCACAACCACAATAAAATTAGTAACTCAATAATTGTATAGAGTGGGAGGACTAATGTTTGTATGATTTAGTTTCCAAAATTAACATTATTTTACTAATACTCTTTCTTTTTATTGCTGATATGCTTATTACCCATAATTGGATACAATGTATGAGTAAATCTTATGTTGGTACCCCCATTTCCCTCTTCCCTTGCCCTGATGGCCCTCCTCAGTGAGCATACTGATCAGTCTAAGGGGTAGGAGGTTATAAACAACACAAGAGGTAGCCAGGTTCCTCTCCACTTTGTGTGTTGTTGCTGAGGGGGGCCATGTCTCGGGATCTTCTCCCCCACCATGGCTCTTACAATCTACCTGCCCCCTCTTGCGCTCAGGTCCCTGAGTCATGGTGGATGGGTTTTAAGTCTGCTTTACTGTTGAGCTAAGATCGTTTCTTATAGGAGGCCAAATGTATGGCTTTAACTTGTTGCCTGAATTGATCAGAAATTTAATTTTGTAACTGTCAAATCGCATAACCCAATTACACTCTTAAAGCTGTGTGCCTGTCTTTACATAGTATTTTACTCAGAATAATTTCAGATTATGTAATTACTAACCCCTTAATATAACTATTGTCACAAATTTAAATCTATTTCTCAATTTTACTAACTGAAGGTAATTCTTCTGGAATGTCAGGCAGTGATGGGGCAAGCCAGACTCATTTTATTTCTGGCTCACCTATCTTCAACAAATAGCCATAATTTGCAACAAGGCAGAAAGAGAATAAAGCTTGGCTGATAAGCTGCAGAAAAATTAATTCCATTTCCAATAATGGTTCTATTTTGTAAAGTGGAGTATGACTTTTGTATACAATAGGGTCATGTGGCCACCAGAAAATTATGCACCATTTTTTGTTCACACTGTGGACACACTCTAGTCGTCAAAGGAGACCATCAAAGTATTTTACATTCATTACAATTATAACAAATTTAGTATTTCTTTCTGAAAGTAGCTCTGGGGAAACCTACACATCACGGGGCATGCTATGAACTACCCTCCCCCCACCATACCCACATACACATCTTTAATGTCTTGCTACTTATATAGTAGAAGTATGTGAACATGATCATTGTACCTATTCAGAAGGAAAGAGTGAAGTGAGTACAGACGAATGTCATTGCTACATAATATTGATGTCTGTTTACATGGACTGTTAGAGGCTGGCAGTAGGAAGCATTCCTTGAGAAGACCCTGTTTCTACAAAGTGAAATAATAATCCTATCAGATCTCCCAGCCTCTGGGTTCTTCCATTCAATTTTCAATTTCTAGGCAATAAACTATTTTAGAGTCCACATATAAGGTATATCATTTTCTGTTTTTCTACAAGGATTATTTCTTTTAATGAAAAGATCTTCATTTCCCACCAAGTTATAATGAATGATCAGACTCTGTTTTATACAAAAACTTAAAACTGGATAATTTGTGGTCATCTTATGACGGGTTAGGGTGACTGGGACCCCAAAGGTGACCAGGAGTGTGCTTAGACTTGTGTTTGCAGGCTCCACTTACCTCTTACTTTACCTGACCCCTCCCATTGAGTGTGTCTCTTACTAGAGCTCAAACTTAGTCCTGGAACGATGATAAGTCAAAGCTAGACAAATCACTGTCTCTCTGGCCCATCTGAGCCAGAAAGTTATACTTATTAGAAGGGGGACAAAGTTCTCGCTCTCTTGCTTACGACTGACCAGCAGAGAAACAATTAATTCTCCAGGTTTAGGCAAGGCACCAACAGCACAGCCATGGTGGCTGTGGTGAGGGGCTGTGGCCTTTTCTTTTCCCATGTGGACCTTTTATCCTGTGATGCGACCCCTCTCATACTTTTCCTTCTTTCTCTCACTTGGCTGGTCAGCGCAATCAGCGGAGACCCCCTGGTTTTATAGCCATGTGGCTAGCACCTCCCTGTATGCTCTCTCCTCAGCTGTGGTGAGAGACCTCTGTAGCTTCTCCTCTCCTCCTCTTAAATAAAGTATCCCACTAAACCTTATCCTCTGGTGGTCTATAATTTTAATTCTTTAAATTTATATGACAAGAATCTGGGTACTCTTAAATTTTAAAGTGTGTTGGGATTAGCTAAATGCCCAAATTTTTCCATTACTATCTTATACCCTAAACTGAGGTGAGAAGGCAACATCCTTAATATAATGATGGCAGAAAATCAGAAAACTTTTTCTAGGGAAGATAAAAACATATATATATATATAGTGTGTGTGTGTGTGCATGTGTGTGTGTGTTTGCTGTTAGAAGTTTGAATAAGGGGATTGGGATCACACAGTTTGGGGAGATGGAAACTTTATTAATGGCTCAGATGGGGAGTTTTTTCAGCCATAGGATCCTGGAATAGCCTCTCTCTCTCTCTCTCTCTCTCTCTCTCTCTCCTTCTCGCTCTCTCCCTTTCTCTCTCTCTCTATTATTCTCTCTCTTTCTCTCCTTTCAAAGAAAAAAAAGAGAGGTAGAAAGATTTTTTTAAAAAGACAATGAGAGATGGCCAGTTAAGCCCAGAGGTCAATAAAGGATTGACCCAATTTCCTTTTTCCATAGTAATATTAAAAAAGAAAGGAGATTTTAGGCAAATTGGGGACTGTTGAAAAGTCAAAGAATCAGTGGTGGGCTGTAGTAGTGCTACCTTTAAAAGGACAGCTTGTGGGTCATCAGGGGAAAGGAAAATTCAGGTTCCACCTGGCTGGGAAGCAAAGGGAGGTGAAAGAGAGAGAGAGAGAGAGAGAGAGAGAGAGAGAGAGAGAGAGAGAGAGAGAGAGAGAGAGAGAGAGAATAAGGAAGAGGAGAAGGGAGGGAGGAGAGAAAAGAATCTATATGAAGGAAAATAGATTATAAGGCTGACATGGAAACAGAGATAGACATAGAAAAAGAGAAATATATGCCCCTTATATCAGGAAAAAGAAATAAAGAGAGTATAAAATCATGGACCTTTTATGTCCATGCTCTTGGGACATGGTGGACCTTCCCATTGGAAGATGGCTTATAGGCATGTGGACCAGTGCTCAGGGTAGATTTCCCATTGAATGAATGACCTCTGGAAGGCTTCAGTTTGGGCAGGTTGTGAGGGGAAGAGGGCTGAAGGACAAAATTTCCAGCATCTTTATTTTTGTAAAAAAATATGTCAGAGAAACGATATTTGAAAGGGAGAGAGGAAAAGGAAGAAGCTTCAGAGATTCAATGGCATAGTGGTCACATCTTTAAATTCTTTGAGCTGAAAATGGGACAGAGTTTTGTAGGGTGTCAGGGCTTCTATCTGCATTCTTGCATCAAGCTAAGGAAATCTCCATATGGAAGAACACTTTTGATTGCTCAAAATGATTGCTCATTTTAGTCACTGGAGTGACAAAAAACTTACCATAGTGCTGAGATGAAGTGACAGTGGAGTAAACATATCTAAGGCTCAGGGTCATTGCAGAAAAGGATGTGGAAAGAATATAAGAGCCAAAGTAGGATTGCTTAAATTTCCATCTTCCAGACACAAAATGGCCTTGATTTTCATGAAATCACAGTTCCTAACACTACCTAAATAAGACTTTCATAATGGAAGGGATAAAAGTATGGCATCAAAAAGAAGAGAGACTAATTGGAAAGAATAAGGGGTTCAATGGAGAGTGAATTTTGGAGGGAGAAAATTGGGGTGGGGTAGGAAATTATAATGGTTTATTGTCTGTACTTACGGAAGTTAATAAACTGGTTTGGTTCTTTTTTAAATAACAATGGTCATTGAGAAAGAAATGACTGGATCTTTGAGATGGAGGCAAACAGGTGTCTCAGCTAGTCACAGAAATGTCAAGTCATATACAGAAAGATAATAAGCTGGCAATTCTAGAAGCCTAATATAGCTCAAAATAATTTGGCTATGGGTAGGCAACATTCAATTCCCCATAATTGCTGCAGTTCACCATCGAAGTTCTAGTAATAGAGTTATGGCTACTAGGTGCCTCAGCTTCTGGTTTCCTTTTTGTCAGATATCATGTTACACTTTGTGTACATCACAGGCTTTTGTTCCACTTGGCTAGGAAGTTTTCTCCTAGAGCCCCGATAGGTGGTGCTGAGCAGACAGGGAGGAAGCTCTTTGGGAGTGATACTTATCAGAGCTGTTAAGGATATAAATTTTTGGGTCATATTAAAACTATTAGCCACTATGATCTGGTCATAATATCTATATTAATTTTCTGTATGTGGCATGACTTACAGGAGGTATAACAGACCAGTATTATCTCTAAGGTTGAAAGTAATTATTAGCATGTGTGGTAAGTAATGAACAAGAAGTGCTATTGGTAGAAGTGAGGAAGAAGGAATTGTTAACTTGGATAGGAAGAGCTGATAGTAACATGGTAAACTAACAGTGACACAGGCAGTAAGTGAGGAAAGGCGTGGTGCTGTCTCTAGGTGTAAGAAAGAAGGCATTCTTAGTTTGGAGAGAGAAAACTTCTCCTTTCACGGTACAGGCTAGAGGTCTCAGATTTAGAAAAAATACTGAAAGTGTGTCAAACTAGAAAAGATAAAAGCTTTTTTCATTTACTGTCATAATCATCATCAATTGTTTACTCATAGGAACCATGAAGTTTGTATAATTTGGCCCAGTTTTGTGGATAGAAATTTTGCTAACAAGTAAAGTTTTATCCAGCTGGAGACCATATGATATCAGAGTAATATTAAAGCATAAAGATTTAGTTTTTACATCTAACAAGTAACAGATTTACCCAAAGAGAATACATACAATCTTAGAATTTTGGCATAATTTAACCATAAGTTATTTGAGTCATTTGGTAAAAGCAGAGCAACATTTAAGAAAGAAACCTATTTTTATGGACAGAGAAACATTTTACATCAAATAATAGAGGTTTAGTATAATGGAAAATATAAATATAGTGCTCGTTTATAAACAATTTTGTAAGCATCAGCAAAATTATAGCAATATCTTAAGAGCAGAATCATCTTCAATCAAATTTGAATTTTTGTTTGAAGTTTGCAGAAATTCAATAATTCTTAATAATAATAGCCTCTAATAATACAAAGTAGTTTAATAACTTTAGTCTATGTATTATGTCTTTCATCTGTCTATGATTAGTGCTCTGGATAGGAGGGAGTGGTTCTTTTTTATTAAATATATTTTTATTTATTTGCAATCAGAGAAATGAGGAAGAGAGAGGTAGGGAGAGAAACCCATACTTCATGGAATTTCTTCAATTTTACATTTAGAGCACATTCCTTTTTCAATATTATTATGGAAAAAGGAAATTGGGTCAGTCTTTTATTGATCTCTGGGCCTAACTGGCCAACTCTCATTGTCTTTTTAAAATGAATCTTTCTCTCCGCCTTTCTACCTCTCTTTCTTTCTTTCTTTGAAAGGAGAGAGAGTAATGGGGGAGAGAGATGAGAGAGAGAGAGAGGGAATGGGCATGCCAGGATCCTTAAGGCTGCAATAAACTCCAGGCACAAGCAACCATTTTGAATACCTGTCCAGCCTATTTTTTATTGTACCTTTCTAAGAGTGGACACCAACCCCCTGACCACAGGCAAGACAAAATTATAGAGCTGTGTGTTGTCTCCACACCAGTCTGTGGGCTCCACAACCCAACTAACCAACCACTGGCAACAGGCCAGGTAAGCAAGCTCCTGCTTTGCTTCTCACCAGCCTGTGCCCCAGGGACTTGGTGGCTCTATCCCCTGACTCCAGATGAGGCCAGGCTAGGAAGCTGCACCTTAGCTCCCCACAGGCCCCTGTGCCCAGAGAACCCATCTACTGACCCCCAAACCCCAGGCAAGGCAGGGTTAGGGAGCTGCATCTTGGCTCCCCACTAGCCCATGTTCCCCATGAGCCCAGCCACCAACCCCAGCCTCAGGTTGCAAGCTTCCACTTTGTTTCTGACAAGCCTGTGCCCCAGGAACTCCACCCATCAACCCCCTGACCCCAGTTGAGGTCAGGATAGGAAGATGCACATGGAATCCCACTGGGCCATGCACCTGGAGATCCTGACCAATGGCTCCCTCACCCAAGGTTAATTAAGCAAACTCCTGCTTAGCTTCTGAACAGCTTGTTCCCTGAGACCCCACCCACAAATTCCCAGAACACAGCTTAGGCCAAGTTAGTGAGCTGCACCATGGATTCTCATTAGCCAGTGTCCCATGGGACCATGCCCACCAATCCCAACTTCTGGGGTGACCAGCCCATAGCATGCTCCTGCTGCTGAACATGGGAGCATCCCCACACTGCCTGGTACCAGAGGAACCAAGCATGTGCCACAACCTCACCATTACTTGTTACAAACTTGTGTGTGGGCCAGGTAGGGGCAATGAATAATCAATCTCTCATCTGGACATGGGCAGGTCAAAATTGAAAAGGAACACAAAAGTAGAGTGTCCCACACAAAGTTAGCCTAGCCCCACTTTGAAAGTCCCCAATGAAAATATCAAAGAAAGAGCACAGATGCAAGCCCAGGAGGAGATGACATGTTCAGGACATCTTTGCATGGATTCTATATCCAGATTATTAAGGGAAATGGAAGCAAATTTGACAATGTAAGGGAAAAGGTGCAGAATTGTTGGGCACTGCCTATTGGTGCTTCTAATGAGGGCACGGAGAACAAAGGGTTAAGGATGTATGAGTGAGGTGAAACCCCGATAATTAGGTAGGCGTTTCCCGGATCCATCTACCCTGACTCCCAACCCCCATGGGCTAGCCACAGAAACCAGCATTTCCATCTCAGCAGGACTGGCATTGGGTATCAGAAAAACTTCCTTGTACCCATCCCCACAGAGTGTGGATAGCATCACATATTTCCCACCACTCAGGCCCCCAAATGAGGTCTTCTCAGGTTGTCCATACCCACCTATCCCAGTGCAGGCCACCAACTCACCACCCCCATCAACCAATCTCCTTTTCTCTTTCCCATTCCCCATCACCCTGAACCCCTTTTCCTATAAAATGTAAGTTCCCCCAATTAAATAAAGAACCACGTGGATATACAATACACATCTGCTCGCCTCTGTACCTCGCCGGACCCCCCCTGTGCCATCCCCCCAGCTCTGTGGACCCCAGCCCTGAGACAGCGGACAGGGGATAGCTCGCTCGCTCGGCTCCCACCACTTCTCTGTTTTCCCTCTGCAGAGACCAATGGCACCCCCGGAGGAGAAAACAACATCTTGGCACCCTGAACGTGGGGCTCCCACAAACTGAACGAACAGCGTTCACCTCTGCAGGACACATAAATCCCCCTCGTAAGAGAAAATCGGGGATCGCGACTCCAAACTCTCATTTCCTACTTTGTTTTCAGTCCATGCCATCGCAAGGGACTTTCGGGATGGGGAAAAAGCAACTGAATTCTCTCGGCTGGGGCTACTCTCCAGCAGAGAAGGAAGGCTTTTAGCTGGAAAGATTGACCCCGACAGCCCCCAGGTGTGGGCAAGTGACCATTCTATCATAGTCTCTATCTGGACTCAAATTGGCCAAGCAATGACCCAATAAAAGCCTTTACTGGTGCTTGAACTGCCTGGGAATCCCCCTTACAGCCAGTCAGTGAGGAAACGTTGCCTAACAGTCTCGGCACTTCTACATCTTTTGCTATCATGGGAAATTCCACGTCCAAAAAGAAAAGCTCTCCAGCCAAGGCATTAAAGGCACTTCTAAAATTACAAGGACTTAAGCTGTCCAAGAAAAAAACTACTTCCTTCTGGGAGGAAGCCCTTATGATCGCCCCTTGGGTAAATCCTGACAGCCCCTATGATTCACAAATGTGGTGCCAAATAGAATACCTAGCTAGAAACAAAAAACCTCCCCTTCCTTTCTCCCAATTTTAGCAGTGATAAAACAATGTTTAAATCAACCCGAAATAAGATCTGACCCGAAAATACAAAAATATGCCAGTTCTAATAAAAAGCCCCCCCCCCCCGAGGATCACTCAAGGACAGATATACAATCTCTAAGAAATGCCATATAAGAATTAAGACAGATAATCATATGTGCCGCTGCACAACCAGTTCAGCGGTTCCCAGCCGAACTAAAGCCCAAGCTACCCCAGCCACAGTCTGGGAGAAAAAGCGCTGTTAACCCCTCAATGCCCAGACCTATCTATCCAGCTTTGCCTCTGTCTTCATCCGCAATACCAAAGAAACCTGTGCTGCTCCAGCCACAGAGCCTCAAAGACATGCCAGCCCTTCAGACAGAAGCACTGATAACTCTCCCGTGCCCAAATCTATGCCCATGGTGCCAGAGAAACCTAAAATCAAACTCGCGTCCTCCCCCACCCTCCCCGGAAACAGAGGCTGCACCCTCGCTCCCCCCACCCTGTCTCGCCAGGCTCCAGCCCCTGCCACTGGAGCCCCTGGCCCCGCCCTGCCCTCTCGGGCTCTTTCGAACCCTACTCAAGTGGCGTCTCCTCAGCTTCGCTGGGCCAAGCACCCTCCAGCCAGGGTACATGGGCGAACAGCTGGAAAACCCTCAGGCCATACATTCATTTTGGCCCAATCCAGTCAACTAGGGGCAAAAGCACCCAGAGCCTGGGCCCCATGCAGCCCACGTCCCTGGCTCCCACTGAGCCTCAGGGGCCCCCTGCTATTTACCTTCAAAAACTCCCAGGCTAAACAGTGGCCTTTACCAAGGGAGCATCTTCAGTTTTATAAAATAAACTCCTATATATTTACTTTCAAAAACTCCCTAACAAATCCCCTCAATATAAAAAACTATATGCTCTCCATATGGCCTTTCAGGAAAAAAAAAAATAGCCCTTTTAACCTCTTCTCCAATAGCATTTATGCTATCAGTCTGGCCCCCACGTCCTGAGGGGGGATAACTCTTCTACTATACAGCCCTGGACGTCTCCAGGGTCCAGCCTCTGAGAGGCAAATCTTTTCCTTTGCTGCTTGTTTGCAAAAATGAAGGGGGGATATACCCCCAGAGTATGCTCTACTTATAAGTCTGTCAAAGACCAGGTTGCCCAATGGTTTTGCTCATTCTCAGAAAATTGGTCTAACTCTATAAGATTCCAACTACAAATTTCTACTCAAACTCAAGTACTAAACCATTCTCCTAATGGTTAAAGCTAATTGTTTCAACAGCTTTACTAAACAAAAAATTTTTGCCTTCCTAAAAGTTAATTCTCTCAACAGCCTTACTAAATTCAGATTTCTTCTTCCTCACAGCTGCCCGAGGTGAACTGTTAATATATGCCAACTGCTTTATTCATACAGGTCAAATTTTATTCCTCAGTGGGGCCTTGCCTTCTCTCTGTGGATCTCCACCAAATGCCTCAAACTATTACTTTTACAATTTTCTCTCAGTCCCTTGCTAACTGCTCTTACTATTAACTTCACTCTTAAAATTTTTTTTTCTCCATAACAAACTATTTTTCCACCCAGGCTCTTCAAACTGCTGCCCTTTAGCCAAGGATGGACATCTTCTTTGTTTTAATTCCAGGCCCACTGATGCCAGGTGCCTCTTCGTTTCTCTCACAGCAACCACCGACATCACATCAGGGCCACAGCCTTGCTATGGCACAAAGGACATTCCAATCCCTATGTGAATTCCTTCAGCCCCTATTTACCACTGTCTAGCTATAATTATTCCACAGATTTAAGCAGCCTTCCAGCTCAGCCCGAGCCTTCAGAGAATTTTCATCCTTCCTGGTCGGTGTGTCCTGATACAACTCTCCTGCAAAGCTTCGTGAATTCCAGGAGCTGCATGCTGTGCTCACCCGGTCCCACCGCTGCCCAGGAGACCTCACCCAGGCCCAGCTTGGATCCCTCCAGAGACGACTCCTTGCTGACTCCAATAGAACTATACCTCATCACTGCTAAATATGGGACATGGACTTGGGGAAAAACATTATTTTTAATGCAAATAAGTGTTATATGTTCTTTATGCCCCCACCTATTGGTTCCCTATTCCTTTGACCTGCCTGCCTCTCCCCACTCCTTTAACTCCCTATGTGCCATAGAGACCCCTTTGCCTATGGCCAGCCCCCTATTATGCCACTGATCCATATTTAAAACAATTGGGGGAAATGTTGGGAACTGCCTATTGGCGCTGCTACTCAGGGCACAGAGAACAAAGGGTTAAGGATGTATGAGTGAGGTGAAACCCTGATAAATCGGTAGGCGTTTCCCGGCTCCATCTACCCTGACTCCCAACCCCCATGGGCTAGCCACAGAAACTAGCATTTCCATCTCAGCAGGATTGGCATTGGGTATCAGAAAACCTTCCTTGTGCCCATCCCCACGGATCGTGGCTAGTATCACGTATTTCTCGCCACTCAGGTTGTCCATACCCACCTATCCCAGTGCAGGCCGCCAACTCACCACCCCCATCAACCAATCTCCTTTTCTCTTCCCAATTCCTCATCCCCCTGACCCCCTTTTCCTATAAAATGTAAGTTCTCCCAATTGAATAAAGAACCACGTGGATATACAATACACATCTGCTCACCTCTGTACCTTGCCGGACCACCCTGTGCCATCCCCCCAGCTCTGTGGATCCCAGCCCTGAGACAGCAGACAGCAGATAGCTCGCTCGGCTCCCACCACTTCTCTGTTTTCCCTCTGTGGAGGCCAACGGCTCCCCCAGAGGAAAAAACAATGCTGAATCAGCTAGCAAATTTTGCCACAAGGGTCAATACAATGGAAGAAAAACAGAGGGTCTCTGGTAGAACAGTAAATGAGATAAAGGAAAACTAGTAGTCAGAGGAGCTCAAGAATCAGCTGGCTAAACTAAACAAAGACATGATCAAATACAAGAATGAGTACAAGTAAGCATTAAATAAGACAACCTTTGAAATGAAAATGCAACTCAACAGATGAAGACCATGCAAAAAGCTCTATTGGAAAACCAAAATCAAATGGACATGTTTAAAAACATCTCTAGATTCCTTCACTACCAGAGTTAATGACCTGGAAAATAAAACCTTGGACATAGAAGACAAAGCAGAAGAAATAATTCAGGATAAAAAAAATTGGGTAAGTTCAAAAAAGCATGCAAACAAAATATGAAGGAATTTGGGGACACCCTTAACTGACCAATCATCTGGATCATGAGGATAGCAGATGGGGAAGAATTTCAGGGAAAAGGCATAAAGAACATATACAAGACAATCATTGAAGAACGCAAGCATAGCTAGTTATATGACCCACAGATCTGGGGATAATAGTGAAGCGCATGGCTTCTTGGCAGCCATGTAGGGCAGTAAGCCCTGCCAATGATGTCATCTGTTCCCTGATAAGTTTCCGGAACATCAAAACACCATCCCCCGCCAGGAGGGGGCTTGTTGAGATCAGGAGAGCCATTGTTAGAATGGAGAACAAAAACAGTGATTATAATAGCAGAGAGAGAGGCTTGGGATGGGCATGAAGCCTTTGCAGCATCCACAAGATCATGGATGGCCTTCCATGAGATTAGGCTTCTCAGAGAGGCACAGCATTGATGTCAGTGGCATTTTCTATGTCTTCTGGGTTCCCAATCCTTCAGGGATAGGCAGGCTGTTTTCTTGGCTGGAGGGCTGGGATCTGACATTTCTGGCTGGAACCCAGATAGGTCTAGGTTGATTCTGTGGAAAAGTACAAGCAAAGCCCCTTCCCGTGGTGAGAAGGGGATCTGGCCCCTTCTACTAGGATGGCAGGGGTGGCCTCGGGTGTTTTCCAATGAAGGGAGATGGGGGTGTGTGATTATTTTTTATATATGTTGAAGATGTTAAGGGTGGTTAAAGCCATTGTAAATTGGATATTGGGAGAGTAAGCACTGCTTTTTTTGTTTTTTAAGTTGAGCCTTAAGAGTTTGGTGAGTTCTCTCAATAATTCCTTGGCCCTGGGGATTATAGGAAATCCCTTTGTGGTGAGTGATTTGCCACTGTGAGCAGAAGGTCTTAAATTGAGTGCTGACAAAGGCAGGGCCATTATCTGTCTTCATCTGCTGAGGAATGCCCATCACAGAAAAGTGGAGAGCATATGATAAGTGTTTTAGAATTCTCTCCTGTCTGAGCAGTTGCCCAGATAAAGTGAGAGTAAGTGTCCACAGTTACAAAAACATATTTTTATTAACCAAATTCAGGAATATGAGTAACATCTATTTTCCAGAGAGTATTGGCTTTAAGTCCACTGGGATCAGTGCTTATTGTTTGGATTGTAAGTGTTTTAATTAGAGAAGCACAAGAGCTGCATATTTTCATTATCCATTGAAGCTGTTGTTTAGGGATGGAGGGGAACCGTGACTGTAATCTTTTGAGATTAACATGGATATTAGTATGGAAATTTTTTGCTTTTTCTAAGATTGTCATTAAAGTGGAGGCTGTGGGGGTTTATGGATTATCTCCATGTGAAGCCACAGGTCTGCTAAAGCATTTCCCTCAGTTAAAGAGCCAGGCAGAGCGCCATGAGATCTGATGTGTTGTATGTATAAAGGAGACCTCCTTTTTTGAATATTATAAGTAATTTTAACCATAAGAGGGGAGAGTGGATTTTCATCTAGGCGGATGAATGAATGAGTAAACCAGGGGAGCAGATTGACAGCATAAATGCTATCAGAGAAAAGATTAAAGGTCCATCTTCTTCCTGAAGAGCCATATAAATAGCATATAGATCCTTATACTGAGGGGACTTGTCAGGGAGTTTTTGAAAGTAAATACTAGGGGGTTGGTCCCTGGCATTATAGACAACTACAGATTCCCCCTCTTTACCTCCATCTGTGAAGATGACTGGTGCCTCTGGGATAGGTTTTGTAGAGAAAAGGTGAGGTGGGAGCCAATTTAGGAGAGGTATAGCAGACACCCATTTTTCATTTGGGTAGTAGTTATCAATTTTACCAGGGAAGCCTGCAAACTGCAAACTGGGAATGATTTTTAAGATTCCATTCTACATTGAGGAGGGAGAAATGCATTATGATAGTGTCAGGTTCTCTGCCTAACGTCTGAAGGGCTCTGTTCTGTACCATTTTAATCACAACTACTAGTGCATCTATCTCTGTAAGAAACCTAGGGGCACCTCCAATGGATGGGTGGAGCCACTCTAGGACCCCCTTAGGTTGATATAAGGCTCTCACAACAGTTGGGGAGGGGTTAAATATAAGAAACTGAACCGGCCTTTTGGGCTCATACCTGGCTAGGGACATATTTTGAAATATATTATTTCATCTAGTGCTAGTTTAGCCTCCATACTTAAGGAGTGAGGTGAGGAGGGATTTTGTATCACCATTTAGCATCTCAAAAAGGGAGTATAAAGTACTTTTAGGAATTGGGAGCGATGGGCAAAGCCAATTAAGGTTTCCCAAGAAACATGGAGTAAAGCTAGAGTTAATCTTGAGGGAAAAGAAAGGATGGGTTTTAAAGGTCAGGTTGAGTTTAAGGAAAGTTCAGTCCCTAATAATGTGATTGGTGGGATGAGCTGAATTTTGTTTATTAAATCCTAGTGATATTAAAGAAGGTACTAATTGGTCCATCAATTGGGTTGGGGACACAGAGGGGTCTCCCCGGATAAGAATGTCATCCATATAATGGTAAATGTTAAGACCCTTGTCTAGGTGAGGCTTTAGAGCCATGGCCACTACTTCCTGACATACGGTAGATCTGGTTGCCATTCCCTGAGGGAGTAGCTTCCATTCCAATCTTTGAGTGGGTCCTGAATTGCTAACAGAAGGGACTGAGAAGGCAAAGCATCTTCAGTCTTGTGGGTGTAGGGAAATGGAAAAAAGCAGTCTTTGATGTCTATTGCAAGGAGGAGGGTGCCAGCAGGAATAGCTGAGGCAAGGGGTAGTCCCCTTTGTGAAGCCCCCCAAATTAACATAGTTTTGTTAATGGCCCTTAGATCTTTTAATAATCTCCATCATCTTGATCATTTTCTATTACAAACTCAGGAGTATTCCATGGATTCCTTGAGGGGAAAATATGATTAAGGTGGAGTTGCTCAGTCACTGACTTAGAATTTTTAATTTCTCCCTGGACAGAGGCCACTGTTCAACCCAGACTGGCTCATCAGAGAGCCATTCTAGGCAGGGAGTGTCATGCCCTTAGGATTGGGGGGTGACATCATTCAAGGTATCTTTCATAATCCTGTATCTCTATGCATGCTCCCTCTACATTGCTTTTAATTACAGTTATCACCTGCACTTTTATCCAAAAGGCTGGAGGTCATGTCTGAGGGGTGGGACTGCAGTGGTGGCAGCAAAAGTGGTGCAGCTGGCAAAAGTGGTGCAGCTGGTGATGCTGGAACTAGAGCATCAGGACATATGATTTTTTTTGCTGAATTCCTTCTACAGCCTTTTTCAGGAAGCTAAGATCTGTCATTAGGTGATCCTCAGAGTTTTATCATCAGAATTAGTGTCATTTTGCAATTTAAGATCAGCTTCTGTTTTAGAAGGACTTACTGATCTGATTGCTGTTATAATTGGTAGAAAGGGAGGGGAAGGGGGCGTTCCTTCCTGAATTTCTTTGTTCCTAGCTAGATATGCTAAAAGGGTCCATACTTCTGCATCATAGGGGTCACTAGAATTCATCCAGGGGGCTACAAGGAGGACTTCCTCCCAGAAAGAAGCAGACTCTTTTTTGGCAAGGTTAAGTCCCTGTGACTTGAGGATTGCCCTTAACCCCTTCATTGGAGAGTTCTTCTGATGGGATATGAAATTTCCCATGATAGAAAAGATGTGGAAATGGCAAAGCCAGAGGGCAACTTTCTCTTAGTGACCAGAGACAAGAGGGATTATCCTAAGGCTCAGACGTAAGCCTAACCACAAACTTCAGAAAACCGTTGACCTCGCTACAAGCTTTTAACTGGTTGATGTGTGGCCGGGTTTATTTAAGAGAGAGATTAAGATAGAATGGTCATAGCCAATACCTGGATGGGCTGTCAGGGTCAGTTCATCCAGCTAAGAGCCTTTCTTCTCTGCTGAAGAGTAGCCTCAGCCAAGAGATCTGTCGCTTTTTAGCCTTTGAAAATTTCCTCAGCATGGCATGGACTAAAAACAGAAGAAAGAAAAAGACCTGCCAGCCCTCAGAGTATGGAGGCAAGACCCCAGATTCTCCCTGAGGCCGAGGCCCCTCTTGTAGAAGGAGACTCACTTTACCCTGCATATTCCAGAGTTCCTGCTGTTCAGCCAGTGGATGGCCCCACATGTAGGCTCCAGCTGTTGGTTTGTGGCTTAGTTGGGGAGTTTCAATGCACATCAACTCCCTGTTCATCCATGGAGCTGAGTGAACAGAGTTGAAATAGCAGTGAGCTGATGAGTGGAAGAATTCTCGGGATGCAGCCACAGTGGACAGCTCATTTTGTTGTATGTAAAAAGGTCATTTATACAGAGAAGCCAGAGGAAAAATCAGAGGCAGGGGCACAAGCAGCAAGGGTATTGGTAGGGAAAGAGTAGTCTGTGGATGTCTCATAAAGCAATTGGCAGGGGCCAGTAACCTGTGGATACATAGTTTGCGTAGATAAGTGGGGGGGAGGGGCTTTCTCAGCTCCAAGTGGTGGAAAGTATGTGCCTTTAGACCTGTACTAGATGGCAGTGGCTTCAGAGGAACTGTGACCTTTAAACTTTTATTGTCCAGGTTTGTTATTACAGCTGGGATATGTGAGATCCAGTGAGTTTAGACCTGGAACTGTTTAAGTTTATTAGTTTGCTGCAGCCTGTCAGGGGGCTGGAGCTTCTAGGATAAAAGAAGGAGGCTTTGATGGCCAAAATGCCTACTGGTCTCAGAAGCTCAGATAAGCTTGAGATTATCGGGGTTTCAGGCTGGCCTCAACTTCCTTTAACCCTATATCCTCCATGCCTTCTAGCAGGGTCCCACAATAAATACACCTATCACTTCAACTGAAATTGAAAATATAATAAAACACAACCCCAAAATGAAAAGTCCAGAACCTGATGGATTCTCAGGTAAATTCTTCCAAACTTTCACACAGAACTAAAACCATGCTTTCTGAAACTCTTTAAGGAAATTGGAGAACATGAAATGCTTCCAAACTCCTTCTATAAAGCTACCATTACCCTAATATGAAAACCAGACAGAGATATAACAAGGACGGAAAGCTATAGACCTATATCCATGATGAACTTAAATCTAAAAATTCTAAATAAAATCCTTGCAAACTGAATCCAACAACACATGAAAAGTATTATCCACCTTGACCAGGTAGGCTTCATACCAGGGATGCAGGGTTGGTTCAACACACAGAAATTCATTAACATAATCCACCACATTAATAAACTCAAACACAAGAAGCACATGGTCATTTCAATCTATGCAGAGAAGGCCTTTGAAAAAATTCAATATCACTTCATGATCAAAACACTAGAGAGAATTGGCATAGCGGCCTTCTGCTTCAATGTAATTAAAACCTTATAAAAAGTCTTAAAGCCCAAATCATACTCACTGGAGAAAGACTTAGTAAATTTGCAATAGCTGGGCGTGGTGGTGCACACCTTTAATCCCAGCACTCGGGAGGCAGCAGTAGGAAGATTGCTGTGAGTTCAAGGCCACCCTGAGACTACATAGTGAATTCCAGGTCAGCCTGGACTAGAGCAAGACCCTACCTTGAAAAACCAAAAATAAAAATAATAAGTTTGCAATAATATTGGGGAAAAGACAAGGATGACCATTCTCACCATTGCTCTTCAACATAGTGCCTAAACTTCTAGCCTAAGCAATAAGACAGGAAAAAGATATAAAAGGGATACAAACTGTAAAGGAAGAAGTCAAACTATCCCTTTTTGCAGATGACATGATCCTATACATAACGGACACAAAGGATGATACCATTAAGATACAGAAGCTCATAAATTCCTTCAGCAAAGTGGTAGGATATAAAATTAACGCACAAAAGCCTTTGTATATAAATGACAGGCATTCAGAAAAAGAATTCAGTGAAACAGTCCCATTTTCCATAGCATCAAAAAAATCAAATTCATTGTAATAACATAACCAAAGATGTGAAACATTTGTACAAGGATCACATAAGAATTCTCAAGAAGGAAACCAAGGAAGATGTCAAAAGATGGAAAGATTTCCCATATTACTGAATTGGTAGAATTAATATCATGAAAATAGCAATACTTCCAAAAACTATAAACAGATTCAATGTAATTCCAATAAAAACACTAGCTTCATTCTTTGCAGACATGGAAAAAATAATCTCCAAATATATTTTAAAGGGGAATAGGCCTCAGATATCCAAAAACTATCCTGAGTAAAGGAGCTCCTGAGGAGGTATATTCATATCCAATCTAAAGATATACTACAAAGCCATATGTGTTAGTTTGATTGAATGTCCCCCAATAGATTCAAAATTGTAAAAGGTTTTCTCCAGCTGCTTGGCTAGAGGAGATTTCACCTAGGCCAGATCTCAGGCTCCAGCCCTAAGGTGATTCTAGGATAAATGAGAAATTCCAGCTTTACGTAGACAAAGAGCATTTGGAGCTAAAGTCTGGCAGTCCTGCTGTTATTTGCTAGTAAGAGTGTAGAGTTTTGGAGGTTCGGGTACTGGGTCTCTCTGCTTAGATCTGTGAAAGAGGGCCAGCCTCTTTCACCATTTTGAAACTTCCGCTTGATCTGTTATTTCAATAAATACTTTCTTTCCAAAACTGTGCCTGGTGTGGAGGCAGCAGATGGAAGGATGCATTTTTCTGATCCATCCTGCTGACATGTGTCTTATTATGGGAGAGTTAAGGCCAATAATATTCAAGGTTATAACTGTGAGGCTTGACACAATCTCTGCCATAGGGTTTATGGGATTTGATGCATCTCTTGTTATTTTGTCTCCTCTAGGCTTGATTATTGTGTCTATCTTCTGGATGGCTCTTGGGGTTGGTTGAGTGGCTCTTCTGTGCAGAATGTTTCATGGAGAATTCTCTGTAGGTTTGGTTTGGTGTCCATACAATTGGAGAGCTGGCTTTTATCTTGAATTTTTTCCTTTCTCTGTCTATTATAAGGGATAATTTTTCAGGGAACAATAGTTTGGGTGGAAAGCCGAAGTGATTTTGGTTTTCCAAACTTTTCTCACTTTCATAGTTTCCATGGAGAAGTCTGTTATAACTCTGATAGCTATCTGTTTTTCCTCCATTTTATTGAGCCTGGTGGCAAACCTTGCTAGCTGACTCTGCACCTTTTCACTTACAATGCCAATTTTGCTTTCATTCACTTTAATAATCTGGATATAGACTCCATGCAGAGATGTCCTGAATATGTCATCTCCTCCTGGGCTTGTACTTGAGCTCTTTCGTTGATATTTTCATTGTTGATTTCCAAAGTGGGGCTAGGCAAACTTGGTGTGGGGCTCTTCTAGAGTTGTGATATGCCTATGTTCAGGTGAGAGATAGCTTTTACCCAGGCCCTCAGCAGAAGTAAGGACCTCACATGAGATTGCAGCAAGGACTGGTGAGGTTTTCACTTGTGCTCAGTTCCTCTAGTGTCAGGAATTGTGATGGATGCTCAAAACTTCAGCAGTTGTAGCAGGCTGGGGGATGGACTCTGATTACAACCCAGGGTCTGTCGTTAGGATCATGGGTGCACGGACTTGTGTGGAGCCAAGGCACAGTTCCTTCACCTGGCCTTTTCTAGGGTCTGTGTCAGAACACACAAGGGTGAGTGTGAGGTAGTTGCAGGTCCCAAACCTTACCTCTCCTGGGGTCAATGGGTTAGTAGGCAGTGTTGCAGGTCACCGGCTGTTGAGGAGCAAAGGGCTGCTTGCTTACCTGGCCTGCAAACCAGGGTCAGTGGGCATGGTCATGGAGCACATCTGATAGTGTGCAGGGCCGATGCAAGACTCCATCATCTGGCCTTGCCTGGTGTCTTGGGTCCAGATATGCAAAGGTGGGTGGGAGACTGGTATAGCTCCCAAACCTTGCCTTACCAGGGTCAAGGCTATATGAGCAAATCTTGTGATGATAGCCCCATGCAAGTACCTTTAACTGCTGAGTCACTTCCCTATACCCTGGTGAAACATTTAAAATCTACTCTTCATGCCATTTTGAATTATACAATACATCATTATTTGTTATCTCTCCCAACCAATAAAGCAGCTTTCTCCAGCCTTTTTTTTTTTTTTTTGAGGTAGGGTCTTGCTCTAATGAAGGCTGACACTATGTAGTTTCAGGCTGGCCTCAAACCCAGAGCCATCCTCCTACCTTAGCCTCCCACAAGTGCTGGGATTAAAGTCATGTACCACTATGCCAAGCTTTCTCCTCCACTTTAATTCAAACTTTGTTCTGTTTAATTAAAAGCTCATTTTTTTACATAACTACACTTCTTTTCTAGACTTCTCTTTAATTTCTTTGTACACTAAGAGCAAACAATCAAATGGGTTATAGGGAAGGTACCATTTTAACAGCCTCAAAAATATAAACTACCAAGGAGATATATCTGATTAAAGATGTGCATGTCCCATATACTGAAAATAAAAATTACGGTAAGTTTAATTGAAGACCTAATTAAATAAGAAGCAATATATTGTTTATTGGTCAGAAAATCAGTATTGCTTAGATGCCATTTCTTCCCAACCTGATTTATGCATTCAATATAATGCTAGGTGCAATTCCAATGCCTTTTTTTTGTAGAAATTGACAAGTTGATCAAAAATCCTTATAGAAATATAAAAGTCTCAGTATAGTATAAACAATATCATCAAGAAAAAGAAGGTTGAAAGGTAATACTGCCATTTTAAAAACTTACTATAAAGCTGTAGTAAGCAAGAAGGCATGGCAATAGAATCAAAATAAATCAATGATTCAAAGAAACATAATAGAGGGACTGTGGGACCCTGCTGAGAGCCAAGGAGGACACAGGGTTAAAGGAGATTTGAGACTAGCCTGAAACCCTGATTATATTTTCCTGAGACTAGCAGGAGTTTTGGCTCCCTCCTCTCCTCCCCTTACCTCGAGCCACCTAGTGGGCCCCAGCAAACCCTGAAAGGTCCAGGCACTTCAAGGCCTGAGTTGACTGCAGTTCACATAACTCAGATATAAGGTCATAACAAGCCCATACAATGAGAAAGTTTGAAGGTCACGGCTCCTCTACAGTTACCGCCATCTGTTGCATGCCTAAAGTCTCATAACTGCCACCACCTGGGGCTGAGATAGTCCTCCCAAATTATCTATGCAAACCAGACATAGACAGGTAACTGGCCCTTGCCAATCCTTCCATGAGATATTCACAGGCCACGCTGCCCCCGCCAATCCCCTTGCTACTTATGCCTCTGCCTCTCCTTTTCCCTCCTAAATAAAACAACCTAATAAATAAGCTGTTCACTGCAACTGTCTCTGAAGAGCTCTTCCTCTTGTCTTCTCACAGCTGTCCCAAGACTCTGTCCACCCAGGTGCATGGATGAACCAGGGTGTTAGTGTACAATGACCCCCCAACTAATCCATGGACAACAAAAGACCTAAAATAGATCTATACAGAAAAAGCACTTGTTTCTTTAACAAAAGAATTTAAAGGCAATTCAAGTAAGAAAAGATATTCTTCAACAAATAGAGTTGTAATAATTAGATATAGGCTTAAATAATAAACTTCAACCCAGAACTAAAATTTGAAATTATAAATCTTTAAGAGGAAATTATTTTATAGCCATCAATTAAGCAAAATTCTTTAATAATACACCAAAACCATGACTGACGAAAAAAAGAATTTGTTTAATGGACTTCATAAAAATTTTAAAAATGTTTGAAAACACTGTTAAATGAACAGATAAGCCTAAAATTGGAGAAAGTATTTAAAAAGCACATATCTCATATAGGACTTGTTTTTGGCATATATAATATTCTCTAAACTTAATGAGAAGTATACTATCAACCATGCATAAATGTACAAAATTTTTAAATGAATATTTTATTTAAAAAATAGTATGCATGGCAAATAAGCCCATGAAAAATACAGGGATGGAACTCAAAATAATTTTGCTCTGTGATGTAAGTCATACAAAAAAGTAACTTCCTTATGATTCCATTTATTTTAACTTTTTAAGCTCTAGGGGTTGGGGAGAGGCTCAATGGATAAAGCACTTGCTGCACAAAAGGAAAGACTGGAGCTAGGATCCCAGCATCCACCTAAATGCAGGAAGCAGAAACAGGGGATCTCCCAGGGCAAGCTGGCTAGCTCTGAGTTTAAGTGAGAGACCCTGTCTCAGGAAATTACATGGAGAGCAAGAGAGGAAAACACCCTATGTCAATCTTGGCCCACTGCACACCTGTGCATACTTCTCACATTAACTCACATGTACCAAATATGCATACATATACATGCAAAAGAACAAAAGAAAACAAAAAATGGGTTTTGAAATGGTTCTACTATGATTTTCTTTTACCTTATTTCAAGATAGAATGGTTAGATGGCAACCAAATAATTTAGGTATGTGGAAAAGTTCCGATTCTCTGTTCTATTATCTTTTTTTGCTCATGGTAAAACTTGAGCTCACTGATGTTAATTTGCTTATGATAACAGTTCTGAAGCATTTAATCAAGTTAACTGTATTCTCCTGTCAAGACTTCAACTACTAGGAAAACTGAATTTTAAGATAAAGATTTCTGAATTTCCTATTGTAAAATTATATTTAAGTGTCATATCTGAAAACAACATAATTCTAAAAATAGTTAATTACAGTGTAAAACTAAAGATAGTTAATCTCCTGTCTTGTTCAAGCTAATTATGCCAAATGGTTGATATTAGGCATGCCATTTAAGGTTTGTACAAGAAAAAATTCATTTTCCTTATTGTAATGAGTTAACCCAAAAATATGACACAAAAACTGTTATTTATGTATAATGTTTGTTCCTTTAGATATAAACTGTTAGATTTCTTGTCTAAATATTACCTATTTAGTAGTTATGGTTAAAACAAGTTGCTTTATGTAAATAAGTATCTCTAATATAAACCAAATTAACTGGGTATCAACTCATTTTTAAATTAGTATCTTTATTATGAATAATCATATACATTGTATGAGCAAATCTTGTGATGGTGTCCCCATTTCTCTCTTCTCCATCCCATAACCAGGTTTTTGTGCCCATAGGATTTTGCCATGGATCCCAGCTCCAGTTGAGGGTTCCTTGTAACTAAGCAGATCTCTTAGCCAATTACTAAGCCATTGATTACCCTCCTAGGTTTTGTGCAACTATTGCGCAGATGAGCATTTCTTGACTTGCTTGTCTCTTCCATATAACTGTGTGTTTAGCATTCTTGTGACAACTTTCTATATTGCATTTCAGTGGTCTCTGCTTTCTCCAAATATCATTGACCAATTTCCCCTGGCAGCTAAAATAACACCTTCCAATGCTACCTTTTAAGAGCTGGTTACCTCTCTGGATTTGGCAGGATTTCTTGATATTGTTTGATGAGACTCTGTGCTTTCTTCAGCAATGTGGTCTTACCTTAGGCCAGGGCAAGTATTCAAGAGCTTTGATAAAAGCCTGTCTCATTTTGGGGACCTTGTGGGTCTCTTTGATCAAGAGCTCAGTGTGGGAAAGAATGAATAATTGGGACAGGGAGTTGCAGGCCTGAGCAATTTTTCTTGGGGTTAGGCTTCCTCCCAATCTATTCATGGCCCCTCTTCCAGGTGGTGCCCACAGCTTCCTCAGGAGCTTACTGTAGAAAGTTAGGATTTCATGGTGTTGATTCAGTTTTAGTTTATTGTACAAGTCCCTCACCTTCCCATCCTCCCCACAATTCATTTCATCCCCTTTTACAGTATCTGAATTCACTGGCAGGATTTCTTAATGTTCAGACTTAACCTAGTTATATATACATATGAGGGAGAATATGTGGTGCCTAACTCTCTGTTCTTGTTTGAGGTTGCTAAGTATGATCTGCTCCATGTCTGGCCACTTTTCTTTAAATTTCACTATGTCATTTTTTCCCTTTCAGCTGAGTGTATATGTACCATAGTGTATATGTACCACAACTTTGATATCCATTCTCCCAGTGATGGGCTTTTGGACTGATCCCAATTCTTAGCTTTTACGAAATGAGCTGCTATAAACATGGTTGAGCAAATGTCTCTGTGCTTTGGTGAGGAATCTTGGGGCTATATGACTAGAACGGGGATGGCAGGGTCTGTTGGTGGCTCTACATCCATCCAATTCAGATGTCTCCATGCTGCATTCCATAGTGGTTGTAAAAGTTTTCAATACCACCAGCAGTGAATGAGGGTTTCATTTTCCCTGCATCCTTGCCAACATCTGTTGTTGGTAGATTTTTTTAAGATTGCCATTCTGACTGGAGTGAGGTGGACTCTCATTGTTGCTTTCATTTGCATTTTCCTAATGATTAGTGACATTGAACATTTTCTTAAATAAGAGTAGGCCCTTTGAATTTCCTCTTCTGAGAATTCTTTGTTGAGTTCAGTGCCCCATTTTGTGAGAGGGATGCTTGTTTTTTTAATTATTTTTTTTTATTTTTGTAGGTTTTAGATATTAGGCTTCTATATGTAGAATAGCTGGCATAGATTGTATCCCATTCTGATGGTGGTCTATTGGATTTGAGTGTGGTGAGTTTGTACAGAAGCTTTTTAGCTTGATGAGATCCCATTGATAGAGTGATTGTTGCACTTCCTGGGCTTTTGGAGGTTTGTTTTGGACATTTTTCCTACTCCTAGATGACGTAGAGTTCCTCTTATTTTTTTCTTCTAGGGTATTCTGAGTTTCAGGTCTTATGTTGAGGTATTTAACCCATTTAGAGTTGAGTTTTGTGCACAGTGAGTGGAGTGGATCTAGTTTCTTTTTTTACACAAATTTAGCCAATTATTCCAGGATCATTTGATGAAGATGCTTTATTTTCACCAGTTCCTGTTGGCTTTTGTCTGTCAGGTCATTTTGCTTTCCTGTAAAAATAATTCATTATTTGAAGAGATGAGAAATCTATAGATCATATAGTGTTAGCAACCTGACCTGCCCCACACCACATGAAAAGGGTAAATGAAATTTTTGCCAAAGTCGTGGGTCTAGAGCACTACTGTACTGCCACCTGATGGCAAGTAGAGTTTATTACAAGCCCTTCAAAAGTTATGGTTGAAGTAGCTCTTTCATAGTTTATATCAGATAAAATGATATTTCTTCTAATTATACTAAATTGTTGATTTTTATTATGTCACAATTGATATGATTATGAAATGACTAAAATGATGTTTGAAGTCTATGATGGAAGCTAATATAATTAAGATGAATATAAAAATAACCTTTATACAGAATGACTGAGATTAAACATATATATGAAGGTAAAGTGAACACCTATGATCAATAAGATCATAAGTATTTTACATTAAAATTGAACTTAAATGACAAAGGGCTGTTGTAGTCAGCTTTCTCAGTGCTGCATGAAAAAGAACCCAACCAAAGCGCTAGCGAAGGAATGGGCTTATTTGGCTTACAGACTTGAGGGAAAACTCCAGGACAGCAAGGAAAACCAGCTGGCCAGCATCAGGAGATCAAAAGCAACAGGACAATGTACAATAGCCATAAAACAGCACCCAACAAGATGGCTTCAGCAAGTTTCTAATACACAAACTGTCATCAGTTGGGGATCGAGCATGCAGAATGCATAGGTTTGTGGGGGAAAACCTGAAAAAAAATCACAAAGGCATAGACTAATGGCATTACCTCCTGCTGCATCAAAGAATCTAGAAGCATACTTACAAGAAGAAAGTAACTAAAGATTCCACGAGGCAAATCAATTAAAATATCAAGTATCTGATACTAAGAGGACTGGAAATCTATCACGTTGTGGGCATGGGAGTTAAGAGGAGTGATTGCAGATGCAAACGGGATTGCCCATCAGAGGTCATAGAATGTGTAAGGAAAAGATAGGAACTAGAAAGACCTGAAAGTGATCAATAACTGAAATAGTAAAAATAAGGGGACTCCTACTTAGGAATGTCCAATAAGGTACCAAGGAGAGAAGCTGTCATCCTCTGGGCTTGGTGTAAGTGACAGAGGTGGTAAGGGCTGATAGCAGAAATCCCGTTTACCCTTTTATGCTGCTGCGGTCCTTGTGTGGAAATGTCTCTAAGGGTTGCTGTAGTGAGAGACAGCATGTATTTAGATGTATGCTGATCTCTTTTCCCTCTTCAGACAAGTCCACAATCAAATTATAGAATAATATTATCGAAGCCCTTTTCCTGATATATGCAGCACAATTAACTAAATGCCATATGATTCACAAAAATATTTATCTTCTTTGACCACATCATCGTTGCTCTTTGGAACTCTTAAAAGAAGAATGACACTGCATTCTGGTGTCAACTTTAGAAGACATACAGTGGCCTGATGAAGGAGGGCTGGGAGAACACAGGAAACGTGCTATGAGAGTTGAAAGAGGGGAAAGTAGAGACACAAAAAGCAAATTTTTTTTTGAAATACAACATAATGAAACCCATTATTTATATGCTAATAAAATAAATATTTTTAAAGGGAAGACAAAGGTGAATTTATATATGATAATATATTCATAAATGTGGTACAGAACATCAAATAATATGAAATCTTAAATTGTTAAAACATGAAAAAGGGACTTATCTAAAAAGAAAAAATGTGATTTACAGCTGAGAATGAAAATAACTAAAAATTCCCTATAATGATGCTCCAATCAATCTTCCTTTAAGTTGTGTTGTCTTTCCCAAATTATCTTGTTTCTCTCCATTTGGGACAATGAATTCAGCCTACAGTATCTTTCAGAATCTCTTGCCCATTATTTATACGTTTGTCAATGCACATGACATCCTCTGTTACAGAGTGCACAATTTTTTTTTTCTGATAGCATTATGACATGAAGAAGGGGAAAGATTAGAAAAACTAATTCATATTTTTTGATATTTAAGATACCTTTATTGTCAATAATTTTCTTTATATATGTTGATATTGTTGTTTAATAGATCAACTTTAAAATGAAAGTCCTGAAATGCCATTCTTCCTGTGGGTTTTTTTTTTTGAACTTTTAAAAATGTATTAATGTAAAACATACATGGCTGTCCTCAGCCCCACCCTGCCCAGCTTTGGGGGCAGAGGTTCCACCCACTCTTGCTTCCTCTAGAATTGTTACATTGCACCTCTGGCTAAAACACAGTTTGAAGGCAGACAGCCCCACAAGATCTTCAGTAAACCTCTCATCTCTTCTGAATGTTCATGAGAGGCATGTGCTAGGGGAATTCCGTGGCATTTTCTGGTCGCTTTTCCACCAGGGCCCATCTTGAATATGTATATGCTTTGTGAATGCAACTTGTTAGTACCTCACTTAACAAACCTTGCCAACAACGCCTCTGGCAACTTTCCTTCTTAATAGGAGCAAAGTGGACCCAGAAAGGGGAACAGGTAGCTGGCAACTTGTCATTGTATTACAGCTGCCCTGCACTCTTCAAAATGGAAGGCAGAGCATTAGAATTCATTTTCAACACTTCTTTCCAAAATGCTGAATAAATCTGCAACAATATCTCCTTTTGGCACACACTCCATATATACAGAATTGACATATTCCATGACTAAAAAATAAATATTTCTGCAGATAATGAAAATTTTTCTTTGATCACTGATTATAAACCCTACTCCCCCAAATGATCAAATAGACACTGTACTTTTAAGCATTATGAAACTGGGGGGCCCATGCACAAGGCGCAGAGAACATTGTTTGTATTTGTATTTCTTACAACCACTCTAAAAATCTCAGAAAGCCATTTCCTTTCTCAGCCTCAGCGTCCTATATCTTAATGACACTGGGCGAATCATTCTTAATTCTAGCTCTTCTCAGTCTCAAGATTTTATAAACTTTAAATAAATATCTTTCCCTGTCAAAGTCTCCATCAAAGTCTATTGTATGACAGAAATATTTAATTAGCCAAAATAAACACAATGCTAATTTCAGATCTACGCCCTTTTTATGTTTTTTATTTTATTTTATTTTTTTGTCCCTGGCTGCTCTTGGCAGTCTTTCATGTGATTTTTGCAAATAATGTCTGAGAAACACCTCATAAACATAGCCTTCCTTAGTAGAGGAAATAAATACATTCTGTGAATTCCTGTTTCCTATAACCACCTTGTTTTCCTGTCAGTGTCAGAAATCCTAAATTTGTGCTAGAAATGGAATACAGAATCTCTAAATTGTCTGAAATGTAATTCCTTCCCTCATCCTTAAACACTGAATGCCACTGATGAAAACTGAGATTATCTGTCCTAATTTTGACTCTAATTTAAAGCCTGTACTTAAATGTTTGAATATCATTTGCAGTTTTCTTTGTTATGAGAGAAAGAGAGCGCAGCACAGAGAGAGGCAGAGAAAGAGAGAGAGAGACAGAGCCAGGTCCTCCAGCCACTGAAAATGAATTCCAGATGTGTGCACACTTTGAGCATCTGGCTTTACATGGGTACTGGGGAATTGAGCCCAGGTTCTTAGGCTTCACAAGCAAGTGCCTTAACCTCTGAACCATCTCCCCAGCACCCCTTTATTTTTATTTGTGTGTATATATTTCATGCTTACTATGAAAATAGTCAAAGCAGGCATCAAAAAACCTGATTTCCCTATCTGAGCCTCTCACATTCTGGGCTTCCAGGCATGTGTCACCACAGCTGGCTTCCCTTGACAACTTTCAATGGACATTTACTCCATCAGGCACTGGTCTAGGCACTAGAGATACATCCCGAGGTTATTAAGCTGTGCTGTGCTTGAAAATTCAGTGTAGCAAGAGATAGAAAGTTGCAAATGGGCAACTATTCACAATTGATAACATAGTTGTAAGGGTAAGATATTATTAGAAGAGTTAAAAGGAACAACCATTCACATCCATAGTATAGAGACTTTATGGAAAATATCCAGAGTAAAGCTGCATCTTAAGTAGGAAAAATAAGTCCAGATTTGAAAGCAATTAGATTTTATAATATGGAGAATCGCAGGAAGAAAAAGCAGTAGGGAAGGAGAAAAGTCTCTAGGTCACCTGTGAACATGGCCTTCAGGACTAAAAATAGTTTTTTGGGAGGAGGTGACATTTAGAAAGAAATTTTAAAAAAGAGTTTTACTGCAAAATGGAAGGGAGAAAATTCAAGAGTTGAGTCTTGAAGTAAACAAAGGTCTTGCATAGCAGGAGGAATGTGGAATTCCTCATGAATGTCACGGAAGCCACTTTGTGGTTTTTCCACAATTACCTGGTGCCTGGCCACAGGTGACTCTTCCACCTACTCTTCACACGTGAGGAATTATGTGCAGCCAATATTGTTTGTAAAATTTCTAACATTTTGATGAAAAGGCATCTGTGTGCCAATCAGGTAAAGGTAAAGAAAAGCACATTCAGTTTTGCTTCTTTATGAAGGTTTTGGATATTTGAGTGTGATGGTTAAGTTTATTGTCAGCTTGATCTGTGTAATAATCCACAGTAAACTTGGGTGGGTCTCTCAGTTTGCCTGCAGAAAGGATTGACAAAATCCTTGCGGGATTTTGGAGAAGGGAGGAGGTCCATTCTCCAGAGTGAGCCTTTCCCCCTGAGTGGGTAGGCCTTCTGGAAGGGGACTAGATATAAGGAAGCTTGAGGAGAAGGAAACTCTCTTCCTTCCTCCCCTGGCTGCTGGTGCTGGCTCTGTCTTTCTGCTTGGATTTCTGAAAGAGGCCAGCCTTTTCCTCCATTTTTGGAACTTTCCCTGGATCTGATATTTCAATAAATACTTTCCTCCCCAAATTGTGCCTGGTTTGGAGATTCATCCCAGTGGTGTGTGGCTGACTACGACACTGAGGAGTATTTATGATCTAACTAGATAAGACATGAGAGTCACCTTAATCAAAGTCAATCAGGAAAGCCATCAAGAATAATAACATAAAATGCCACAGTTGAATAGCTAACACAATGAGCATTTACTTTCTCACCTTTCTAGAGGCTAAAAGTCAAGATCCGAGTGCCTAGGCCCATGAACTCTGAGAGATCATAACAGAGTTCACAAAATGCGTCATTAGACCTTGGTGACATTTAAGCCTTCACGGGTGCTTTGCTCAGTTTCAAGCACATTGTAAGTATCCATATACATAAATTTTTATATCTGTAGTACCATTATCTTTCCAAATCATATAAGTGTGTTTGGTATCTAAGGGATCGGAAGGCAGGTGGAGAAATGTCACAGAGTTGAGGAAAAAAAAGAGGTATTTGTTCACTACCAAGTTGGAAACCAAAGTTCCACAGTTCAAGATTGGGTCACTTTGGACTTTTGTAAATACAGGGTTACCATCTTTGTCCATACTGGGGAGGTGAAGAGGTTTTTATTTCTTTGTTTTTTATATTTTGGAATATTTGCATATATAGTGAAATGTATTGGCAGCAAGACTTCAGTTTACATACTAAACTCATTGGTTTTTCATATTCAGTTTATATATACATGGGACAAATTAAATTTTATACCACATTCTTAATGATTTTGTACATAAAACAAAATTTTAGCATGGTTATCAAAGAATGAAAGAAATTTACTTTCCTGAGTAGACATCAGGAAAATATTCTAAGGGAGGGGCTTGGGTGATGGCTCCGCAGATAAGGGTGTGTGCTTCTGAATTCCCAACCCCACAAAACACCAGGCTTACTACCGATTTCTGTAATCCTTGCACTCAGAAGAGAAGAAATAGGAGGCTCATTGAGAAATCCCTAGTCAGCCAGTCCAACCAAAAAATCATGGAGCTTCAGGTTCAGTAAGAAACTTTGTCCCTGGAAGCAAGGTGGATGAGTGACAGTGGAGGATACCAGTGTCCTCCTCTGGCCTCCATATGTGCACACTACACAACTTGACATGACACCCCCACATACATAATATATTCAATGTCTTCCTCTGGCCTCCACATACATACACTTCACAACACAATATGGCCACACACACGTGCACACACACACACCTACACCAAATGTATTCAGTATCCTCCTCTGGTCTCCACAGGCATGCATAACACAACAGGAGATCACACACGCGCGCGCGCACACACACACACACACACTATAGGTAGAAAGATAGATAGATGATAGATGATAGATAGATATTCAAAAAGTGGCATAATAAACATCTATTTCTCAAAATGTCATGATTTCCTTATAAGGAAAAAAAATCTAGATTTTTCTGCACTTCAACAGGAAAAAGACAACTTCATATACCACAGAATCTCTAAATCTATTGCATCAATCCTGAAGTTACCAAAGAAAAATAATCCCAACAGTGTTTATCCATTTATTGCTAAAATTTTTCCATAGTTTTTATGCTTCAAAAACAATTATAAATCTTTCTGTTTTAATGATTGCATGGTGATGTACAGTGTGGAAATAGAATAAACTTCATTCCATTACATAGGACAACAATAAAAAACTATAATAACTGAATTAATGGAGACTTCTTTAAAATAAAAGTGCAGACTTTCCTCTTCCCGAAGCCAAGAAAGTCAGTCACACCAGGCACAATTCTTCAGTAGCCGAGAATGCCTTGAACAATGAAGTGTTCTCCATAAATTTTCTTCTTCTGGGATCCGTTTAGCCTCAATCTAGAATCTTCAGGTGAACCAGTTACATAGAATACCAGTAACTAGATTCTGAGAACGACAGTTAGAGCATAGAGGAAGGAGGTAGAGGCTGTTTCTTCCCACCCTGTCCTAATGCTGTGGTTCCTCCTCAGATTTCTCATGTCTCACGGGGCTTTGCATTGTCTAACATAGCCATCTCTGCATGAATATTGGATATGTGGCTGAGAAGTGCAGAAGGTACAAAATATGTACCAACATCATAGATTTCTTAAATAAAAATGTCTATGTTGGTTAAATAAATAGATTTGATATTTTGGGATATTTGGGATATAATTATTAGAATTAATTTTACCCATTCCTCTTGTCACTACTAGAAAAGTTTAATTTTTAAATTACGTATATGGCTTGTACATTTCTGTTGGATGGTTACTAATGGTGACTCATTTCCTTACCTTACAGACTATAGGTACAAGACTGATGTGGAAAAAATTGAGCAGGCAAGTGATTAGATAAGAGGAATTGTTGGTTTGCATCACTGCATGCAGCTTACGTAACTGAGATGCAGTTATGGTAATTTTGCAGAGCTGGTATAGAACATGTAGGTTTAATAGATGTGGGCTTTCTGAAGTCCATGTTGCCTCTCCTCTCTTCTAGGCCCTGCTTCCCAGCTATGGCAGCAATGTGTCCACCAGTAGGCTTGGCAAGCACAAAAGGATAGAGTGTACCCAGATTTTGTTTTAAAAGTTCCTGTTATCTAGCAGTGACAAACAAATCCCAAAAAGGATGTTCTGCTGAGTTCCTACTTTTATTTAACAGGTAGCTGGACAGACATTATTGTGTTCAGGAGACTTCCAGAACACAGGCTGGGTGGAGATTTTTCCCTGCCCCCAGATCACAAAGTCTAGGAGGATAGAGATGGAAAGACTGAAAATCAGTGAATCCAATCCCAACAACTCTGTATTTTTTTCTAAGGTAAAAAGATAAGCCCTAAAGAATTCTTTGTTTATACAGATGGTAAAGGTATGCAGTTCAGAATTGGGGTATATTGTGATTTTCACCTTCCTCACATCATTTGTCCTGAAAGATAAGATAAGTAGTAGGTTAGATGCTAAGATTCAAGGAAACTGCAGTAGGCTGTACCATATTCAAAAGAATGCTTACTTAGAGCATTCAGCCAATAACTAGCAATTGTAAATTGTGCTCACAGTCTATCCATCGTGTCCCTATTATTGTTATTTGAGAATCTGTTGAGATGCCCACACCAATGAGGATAGGTAGACTCTACTCTTGATCACATGCAACCTCAATAAAGTAGCATCATTAGCACCATCTCACAGATGAGGAAATCATGCTTCAGAACTTAGTGGCTTTCTAAATTTTCAGATTAAACCATAATGACTTCCATTTCTGTAACACTATATTTTTCTATCACAGTATGTCTTTAGACCATTGTGATTCTTCCTTGCGTGAATCTGTTTAAACATTCTTGCAATCCATGTTTAAAACATTAAGTTAACGTTTCAATATCTTTTTCAAAATGACAAGGATGCCTGGGCATTTTTAGCAAGCTCCTACACAATCTCATCTGGGGTATGAACAATACCCATTTCTGTGTCTAAATCGACTGAGCTAACTTTCCTCTAGTCTGAAAGGAAATCTGCAGTCTCGGGAAAATCCTTGGGAATATTAATTTATTCATTTCACAAAATAATATTAGTATTCTCCTTAATAGAGGTACTATCTGGGTACAGGTGGTATTAATTGATCACGGAACAACATTGTTCTGAGGAAGGAAATTAGAACCCATTTTCTGGAAAAGAAATTTTCTAACTTTCATAGGGTTTGTTTCTTCAGAGCTCCTAGCTTTCAGAATCTTCTGGAATTTAAAGGATCATAGAAGGCATAAAAATGATGTCAGCATATCTGCATCAGACTTAAGATATGGCATTGAATAATGCTAAGCAGATCAGAATTTTCCCTGCCTAGTTGTCTATAAAAATGGGAAATATGGTGATCTCTCTCCCTCTCCCTTGAGCCTCCTTCCAGACTATTGTGAGGAAGCAAGGAAATTTCATACACAACTCTAAAAGGCTGCACCAACCTTAGCACTCTCTGTTTAACAGTTATTGTTTAATAGAAGATATATTTAAATAAGAAAAAAGTATGGGTTTCAGTATCCTCAACCTATTTCACAAAATTTGAATGCCTTCCAATGCCAACCGGCTTCAAAGAATTTAGGATGAAAAGCTCAGCTAGTAAATTACAACCTCCAGGATATTTTAACCATAAATATCAGAGCTATGCTGGCCATGTTCCATTCTGTATCCCCTGAATCCAGGATCACTACTGATCCTGTCAAGGGAACTGAAGCTTGACCGTTTTCCAGTGCATCTTTTCTTATAATGATTTGTTTTTAATCAACTGACACTACAGAAAGAGTCTTTAATAATGCCTTCTATCTCAAAGAAATAAAGCATTCATAAATAAATTTACTTCAAAACCATATGCATGTACCATGGCAAGATTACTCGTCATTTAAATAAATATAAATTTGTATAACTTCTGGTTAAGTTCCTCAGTAATAAATTTTAAGTGATCTACACAGGATGAAGATTACAGGAAGATGTGGGTTAAGTGCACTCTATTGAAATTACATAAAGATTATTTAGATCTCCTTGTTCTAAAATATGTATCTAGGTATATTTCTTTAGATTTCTACTTTGGATAATTGGTCAAATTATTAGTTATAATGTTAATAATAATAAGACTGCCAAATGTTGTAAAATTTGTGCATACTGAATACTTCCAAGAATACATTGAAATCTTAAATTTAGAGTATTTATGGTATTCACTAGAGATCACATCTATAAACAACACTGGAGTTCAAACCCATACTTATGTTCTAACAAACATTTTCTCCATTATAAAGTTTCTATTTGTCTAAGTTATATGTCTTCTTGCTGGAGGAACAGACTTCTAAGAAATAGTCACCAGGGAGAATTTCAAAGTTGATAATGTATAGTCAAATTAAATTAAAGAGATTCACTCTTAATGTTGAGCAGAATTAAAGTCCACATAATATGCAAGAATAAGCACACTGGATAGCACTGGTTTCTGTCCTGCCATTATCATCTGACTTTTCCGAGTTTCCGTCTCATCTTTTAATTGTGAATCACAGAAAAGAAAGCTAAACCTTGAAAAAACTCATGTTGATTAGAGACTTTGCTCATGAGTGATCTATTTGAGGATCCAGTCAATAGTTTAAAATATAAATGTAATCTGCTATGTGATTATTTCCACATGCTTTAATCTTTACTTAATCATCCTAGTGATAATGTGAGCAATTTTGGAGGAATCTGTTCTCGTATGAATTCTCTGACCTGAAAAGTTTCCATCACCCAGTGCAAGAAAATGAAGGCAGAACCCAACAGCTTCCACTACCACAGCCACGAAGGGCAGTTTACTCACAGATGTGGGCAGGCTGGCAGGTGCAGCGTCAGGGGTGCTCTTCTCCTCACACCTCCCTTTGCTGCGTATGTGTGTATTACTTTGCCGAATCCTAAAGCAGAACAAAGGATGTGTCAATGGGAAAATCCATAGCTACGATCACTGGAAAAACCACAATGTGAGGGATACTTGAACACCAGAACAAACTGAAATTAGTGGGAGGAGCTGAGATGTGCTTGAACCATTTTAAAGCCAACATAACCCAAGTCACTCTCCCTTCTGCTCAAACGATCCTCCAGCTCTGAATCTGTGCCATCATATTTCATCCATGAACAGAATTGCTCATAGAACTGCTGAATGAGGACTGTGGACTTTTTTTCCAAAAGCCTTTATTTTGTAAATGAGAAAATCAGATCCCAGAGAGAGGATTTGACTGGATTGACTATTCATAGTGAGACTTTGGGAATAGAAACTACAATAATATAGTCCTTATAAAATTGAAAGTGATATTTTAGAATGAGAATTTTAAGGCTTTACAGTTAGGAAATATTATGAACAAAGCTTTGATTTCTTTGCCTATGGGGATGGGACCCTCTCATTGTCCATCAGGGTAGCTGAATTTGATTGGACATTGCTTAAGCTAAACTTGTTTCTCTGTAACTTCATCTAACATCATAGGGAAAGATGCTCATCTTCTTTCCAGGATTGCACGAATAGTCTTTGGAGTTTCTGAATAGTTTTTTTTTGACTAGAGAATCACTGTTTATGATTTTACCCATTAATGAATAGTTGCAGAAAATTATGTTGATAAATGCACATCTTGACATTTATGATAGAAGAAGGAATTGAAGGATTTTCAGGCTGAGGTTATATTGTATTTATAGTAAATAAATTCTGATGAAGTTATATAATTCCTTAAGCAAGGATGGAGTCTCTTAAGTCTCTAAATGTTCCTTGATTAGATTTCAGGTATTCCATAAACCAATACATGTCAGGTACACAAATTATTTCCTTCACATCTTCATATTATCAAAGGAATTTTTGGTCCCCTTGGTTATATACCGCTGCTAAAGATGGCTTTACATAATGGTAGGGTAGGGTAGAGACAAAAATTTTAATAGCATCAATTTAGTCCGAGAGGTTAAGGTAATATATTTGTAGATTTGAGATTTTTAACAAGACTTGAACTTGCTTTGCCTTAAATTGACTCTTAAATAGACAACAGTACGATTCCATAGCGGATTATGGTGACCCATTTACTGAATGTGAAAATGCCTTATCCACTCCACCCGACGATACCTACACTTGTGATAACATATAAGCAGAGATTTATATTTGATCTTTTAAGCATATAACCTGGTAGTGACTTTTTTCTTTTATTCTATAGTCCTAGGCTGGCCTGGAACTCATGGTGATCCTCCTACCTCTGCCTCCCAAGTGCTGGGATTAAAGGCGTGAACCACCATGCCTGGCTGACTTTTTCTTTTATAAATTACAGTATTAAAAAAGAAATAAAAGGACATTTAAATATTTTCCAGGATTGGAAAAAAGGTTATCAAGGAATCCTCTACTCATGTCCTGGTCTTTTCTTATACTGTCCTGAGAAATGACAGAGTAGAATTTGGACTGAATTATATGGGTGGGCTGGGATGGTGTTAGGTTTTGTTGTCAACTTGATCTTTTTAATACTTTTGGGTTGGTCTCAGATGTTCACAGGAAGGCAGCCCTCTCAGCAGGGGGCAGAATGTCATGTAGTTCAGGGAAGCTGGAAATTAACATCCTTTCCTGGGAAGGCAGTGCAGGAAAGAAATTCCACAGACTCAGGAAGCCAACCAGTCCAGGTTGCAAAACCCTGCCCTAAGGGGAAAGAAATCTTGGTGTCGTCCTGCCTCCCTCCCTGCCTGGCTGCTGGTGCTTGTTATGCATTTCTTCATTGGCATTGGAATAGAGCTTCCTCAGCCTTCCAGCCTGGACTGAAGACCAGGCTCCCCAGGAAGCTGAGGTATCCAGCCACCAGGACTGATCTGTGACCTTTTCCTTGACTCTCAGGCTGGCAGACTGCTATTGTGGGGCTGGTGTGAGCTAATCCAATAAATCGCCTTTTTATTTACTACAATTCTGTGGTTTCTGTTCATCTAAAGAACCCTGACTAATACAGGTGGGTTAGAAAAACTATGGTTGTTCATCATAGTCATAAGGAAAACTGGTCCTGTGGAGACTAGGCGAAGGTAAGAAACATGTATAGAAGCAACAAGAAATTACTACCGGTATCAGGTAACATTTGAGCAGAAAATCAACTGAAGTACTAAAATAGTTTTTGTATTTCTAAAATACTTTCATATATATTTTCTTTTCAAAAATCTATGAATTCAGTTGCCCCATATTCCCAGCAAAGAAACTGGACTCCACATGAAACAATATGCCCAAGATACACAATTGTAACACATTTGAGAACAAACATCAGATGCACCATATTTTCCAGAGAACTTTCTTTCGGATGCTACCAAGGTCCTTCTGCATGGTGCCACTCCTTCAGGAGGAAGGCTTTGAGAAACGCAATCAGTGGTTGTCTTGGACATTTTAGATATTGGTTGGGCTGACTGTGTGACAAGGATTCTCTGCTGCTTTCCTCTGCTGTGTGCAAGATGGGAGATGATCACACTCTCATGCTTAGAAAATGTCCTTGAGTCACCATAACTCCACTACTGTTACTTTCTCTTCTCTAACACATGCAATGATGAGTGTAAGCAATGTTACTAAAGGGATAACGCTAAACTATTTTTGTTTTAAATATGAAAAAGATACTTCATAACTTTTAAATTTTTACACGTGAATAATAAATTACTTGTGATACGTGCCAGATTAATATAAATCCATGACTAAAGAATATTACAGTTGGAAAACTCCACACTGGAAGATGAGATCATTCATCTTGCGTACTTACAGGTTTTCGTGACAGAGCATGCAGGGGTTGTTGTATGTCTGGCCATCATCGCCGCACACAGGCTGCATATCTTTTGGACAAAGATAACCCATCCTGGGCAACACTCGGTAGTGTTTACACATCTCAGAATCCTAAACCAGCAAAGCGTAAAGCAGATTTGCTTGAAAGCATTCACAGGAAATATGGAGTTGGAAAATATGTTGGTTACATTAATCACCTGAGAGTAAATATTTAGGAACAGGATTTTATGTGCTATTCAAATTCACATTTATCTCACACCATGTTAGGTGGCCAAAACTCTCTGGATTTGGCTTCTTGTAACTAGCAAGAATAACTGTTTAAACAAAGAAATGAAAGAATGAAACAATAAGAAAGTATAGATCCTACAAAAGAGAAGACATGATAAACTGGGGCATGCTGGCATGGAGGAACCAAGGATGATAACATGCTAGAAATAGCATTCATCTGTACAGATCAAGGAACTGATTCTGGATAACCTGGAAAGGAAAGAGTCAGGTATAAATACTAACTGATTGCTTGGAGCTGTAAGTCCTGATTTATCACTAATTAGAGAAGGGATTTATTTTGCATAATTTTCTGATATGATAATCATGCATCATACTCTTCATACTATTGCTTTTAGAGATTAAATCAGCTATGCATTTAAAGGCATACTTAACACAGTGTCTGTCATATATTAAGTCTGTGTTAGGTGTCAGCATTTTTCCCTAAATAAAAAATATTTCCACATAAAATGAGAAGCATATTTGTCTTTGAGAAGCACAAACTCAATAATAATAAATAATATCAATAATGGAAAAACAACTAAAATTATTTGCAGAATAAAAGATATCTATAGCTAAAAGAATGAGTAGATTTTAATGCAAATAGAATAGTATAATGTTTAGGATGAATTTGATATCTAATGTCAGTATGCCAACTAAAAATGAATAAATAAAAGAGTATTGAAAAACTTTAAAATGAAATAGTACCAGACATTCCAAATATTAATAATTAGTCCAATTAAAAGAACACAAGGCAAGATAGCTAATATTTTCAAGAATTACACCAGGGCTGGAGAAATAGGTCAATGGTAGAGCACTTGCCTAGCAGCTAATGCAGAGATCTGAGGGAGAATTATGATTTTGTACCTCTGTCAAAAAATGATAAAGTTCTAAAATCAATTACCTACACAAACATCTCATGAAGCTATCAACAATTTAACCAAAAACAAACAAAAAAGAAAATAATGAGTTAATGGAATAAAATAGCAAATAGAAAAGAACCCAAATTTAGTTGCTTTGAAAAAAAGAATTTAATTGATAATCTGCTTGTAAAGTCTACTACAAAGGCTGGAAACCATGTGGCACTAATGTTAGCACCAATGAAGACATCATTATATGAACCATAGATTTTAAAATATGGAAATAATATGGAAATATTAGAGTAACTACATGTCAATCAGTTTGACAAAGATTAAATTAATATGAATATTAATATTGAAAACTATTTTTGGAAATAAGCCCAAATAAGATATCAATTTTTTAGTAGTACTATATCTAGAAATATTCATTTCAGAGGGATCAAGCAGTGTTTGCTTGTTTCTTGCTGTTCTGATGTATAAGGTAAGCACCCAAGTGAACTGCTTCAGATTGTGGTGAGTTCCATATTAATTTAAATATTCAAGAGAATTCAGACAAAATACTTCTATGAATTCGTGACAAAACAGGCCTACGACAATTCTATCAATCATATTTTTCAGATAATTCCTGATGCAGTGGATAAGCAGTGGGTACAGATCTGCCTGAAATTACCCCGAGGACACAAACTGGATGCTTGTTGTTCCTTGTGTGTGTGTCACTTCCTTAGCACTTATTATTTTTTTCCATTTTGACAATTTAATACACATATACAATGAATGTTTATCCCCCCACTTGCTCCTTCTTTTCAGCTTCTGAACCAATTTTATTGACTCCATTTATCAACAGGTGTATTGTGCATCCACCTCTCAGAAACTTTCAAGGTAGTGAAATCCACCATCATTCCCTCTCAGAATTATGGCCTTTGGAAATGAGCTGTGGGGCTTCAACCTTTGGCTCCTTTGTAGTCTATTTTCAACAGGGCTCAACTCTCACCAGCCATTCATTTTACTTTCCATACTAGAATATTGGGAAAGTTTAGGGTAGTAGGAGGCAGGTGAGCAGAAGCTGAGTGGCAAGCCTTCCTGATTAGCTAGAATTACAGATCGGAGACATCTGACTTCGCCATTCTCCATGCAGGGGAACAATCACACCCACCACAGATCCTCTTCCTAAAATTTCAAGTTATAGTATAGTTAGAGCAAATAGCACAGGTATAGGTGATCCCAGAGCAAGCCCTGCACTTGCTTCAGAGCCTTGGAAGCTGCACTGAGTCATCCTCCCCAACCCTGCTGTGTCAGATGGAGGCTGTGGAGGCCACGGCCAGCGGCTTGAGAGAAGTGTAGTCATTCTTACCAGAGAAGAACTGGATGATTCTAGACTACCCTCGTGCTCAGCTGCTCTCGTGTGTGATAGCTTTTCTTGACGTCTTGCCATTTCCAAAGCTTCTTTTTGACTAGAGAAAGAAAATCTAAATTAAAATAAGTATTCACAAGGACCACCTCTATTACTTTCAGTGGGAAGATAAGCAACCCAATAACATACAGGAGAGCCCTAGAACATTCTATCAGAGCATGTCCATGATGATATATGATGAAAAATACACAAGTAAATTCAAAGAGCAAAAGTGGCAATGCCCACCTCCTGGAACATACACGATGGAGTTAAGTATGATTGCTTCACAGTGTTTTGTGACAAGCTATCACCACTGTGTCATGTTCAGTGTTCTGGGAATTTAGTTCAACATTATAATAAGCTAGAGACACTTCAGCCTTCAAATTCTTATTCAATATATATTTGAAGTGTAAAAATCTGTATTCTTCAAAATGACTTTTCTATCAAGTCTGACATAGTTGCAGAACAAGATCTTCTAACTGTGTTGCTAAAGTTCCTCTCTCCAAATGCAAGGTGTCTTTCTGCTATTTCAGAAACTTAAGGGACTTGGTTGAAAGACTTATATTTAAGACCCCATAGAGTCACACATGTTTTCAATCAACAATTTCTAAAAATGTAGTTTCCCTGGCAGTGGAAATGGGAGCAGGACATTGTCACTCACAGGATGGCTCTGCACAGGAAACACTTGTTTCTATAGAACTTTCCATCGGCTCCACGGACCAGGTCCCTCTGCCTTGTGCAGGTGAGATCGCCATTCCTCAGGTTCTTTTGAAACTCCCTGCACTCGTCCTAGAAGATGAGGAAGGGAAATGAATATGGCCCTCCCCCTTTGTTTTCTACAGGGTTTTCTAAAACTTGATTTGGGGAAGCCCTCCCTTGGCTCTGGGTTAGCACTCACTGCACTGATCCTGGCAACCGAGGCCAAGGCATTCCCAGACTGCCTAAATTTTGCATCCTCTGCTTCATTCTGAACATCTCTGCATTGGTCCTGAAATGGAGGGAAACAAACCAACACTTGGGCACACCCTCCTTCTCCCCCACTCCCTTTGCACAAGGCTTCTTGCGCCCATTTTCCACAGGAGGTGTGCTCTTAACCCACAGAACTCTAATGCTACAGGTGGAATTATCACTGTTAAATGACTGAATGAAGGTCTTCTTTGCAGTCTCAAAAAGCAAATAGTAAAGGTAGCATAACACACGCACATTATTGATTCTCTGATGCTGAGAAAATCATCTGGAGAAAACAGAAAAGAGACATCAAGAAGAGAAGCTAAACAGGAGGCCTGAGATTAGCTCATATCACCTGAGACACCAAAAGCAACATCAACGTGCTACTAAAGCCTCTTTTCACATGTCAGAGAAGCATGCAGTTGAGGTGGCGAGATTCAGTTCCATCCATATTTCTCCCATGTCATAAAAACAATCACTGATACAAACTCTAGAAGTCTCCACAAAAATCAAGAAAAGCATTAAACCCAACAACCAGAACAAAAGAAAAATATCATATTATCACCGAAAGTGATATTCTTGACCAAATCAATTTTCCATGAAATAATATATTAGTAAGTTTGTTATACAAAACCATGAAAGATGGCAAGATTACGAGAGCCATGAATAGTCATTATTTCAGTATCCTTTAAGAAATAACCTTTGCATCATTCGAGGGCTTGGAACTTGATTTTTCTTCAGCCTTTTTCCTTTCATTAGCTTCTTTCTCACTGTAAAATAACAATAAAAAATAGGGTATATTCTCTAGCATTGTTATTGAATTGCCTTCAACCAATATAATTCTAAACATTAACAAAAAATAATACTATGTTGTCAAAACATTAAAAAAATCTGAAAATATGTTTTTTTACTTTCTGCTTTGATTGTTGGGCTTTTCAAGTTTTATCTGTGGCAATACTTTCAGTGTTACTGATTCAGTTACCACCCTGCCATCCAGAATCAAAAGATTTTAAAAGGTCATTGATATTTAAAACATATGAATTCTACTCTTGCACAGAAAGTTGCTTCATTTCTCAGTTTTCTTTACTTTGTAAATTAAATTATAACTAAAATCTTAGTTCTGGTAAAAAAATTCAATTTTTAAAAATTATCATCTTGTACCCCCCCAAAATATTATATGTGGAGTGATTTCAGCTCTTTTGTATACAGAGTGAGCTCCACAGAGGGAATGGCCCTACCCCAGGATGCTCACTGACTAGCTTTACTTGAAAAGAAAATGACTATAGAATAATTGTTTTCCCCCTCAAAAGTCTCAGGTATGATTATGTTCTCATAAATAAAATGAAAGAAAAAACTTTGCCAAAGTGCTCTGGATGCTAACTGTACATATTTATCTACAATTTATCTATAATGTGTGAAGCCATGTGTCATAGATCTTAAAGTAACAGGAATTATTTTCTGGAAAACAAGCACTATTTATCAAACTTCTTGATCAGCCTCTCCACGTACAAAATGATCCGGCACATTGCACACTTGTTCACGTGTGTCTTGCCGTCAGGGCCTCGGATAGGATCATTTTCTCTAGTGCAGATAAGCTTTCCATTTCGCTGCATGTCCCGGAATTCATGGCACAGATCCTGACAAATAGAGGGAAATTAATATATTACTACCATAATCTAATCTTCAACATCTGAAAACATGATAGTTTGGTTACAAAATAACTTACAATGCTTGGAGGAAAAGTAGACAAAGTGATCTTTCAAAGATGGAATGTGTTTTAAAGGTACTTTATTCAATCTGTCAGTGGAATTGAATTACTGCTTCAGACAACTCATCTCATTTGGATACAGGTTTTGTGAGGTCAAAATCTGTCTGAAACTGTATTGTTGTTCCACACATAAAATGTCTAATTAAAAAGAAAGAATGAACAAAAGCTACTTGTCGTGGTTTGATCCAGGTGTCCCCCACAAATAAATGAATGTGTTCTGATTGATCCATCCTCAGCTGATGGCAGTTGTGTTGTTGTGTCTCTGGAGCTGTGTTGTTGGTGGCGGGTTTATGGGGGTTCTAAGCCAGCTTCCCCTTGCCAGTATTTGGCACACCTTCCCTGCCGCTGTTTGCAGTGCTGTGGCGGAGATGATGTCCACCTTCTGCTCATGCCATCGTTTTCCCTGCCAGGATGGAGTCTCCCCTCGAGTCTGTAAGCCTAATCAACCCATTCCTCCACAAGCAGTTTTTGCTTGGGTTCTTTCTGCACAGCAACTAAAATGCTGACTACAAGACTACTTCTCTAGCAAGACACAGAATGTGCAAACTTGTGGCTTTGTTTCTCAATAATATTTTATAATTTTTAACCTATATACTTATATGCCAGGCATTTGTTTCATGTTCTAGTAAATATTTTTAGGGTTCATACAAACCTAGCATAATAAATACTTATTATTCCCATTTTGCATTTGAGAAAACAAAGATAGTGTTATGAAGTAATTAAAGAAAATATTGGATTTGTGAATTGACCCCTACTAACAATAATTCATTCTTGTTTCTTTGATTTTACAGGACTGAGAATAAAACTTTGTAGGAAAACAGACCTGGCATTTTTGTTGATTGAAAAAAAATCAACTCTACTGCCATCATTCATGTGGCTGAGGTAGGAGGATTGATCTCTGTGAGTTGGAGGCCAACCTGAGACTACATAGTGAATTCCAGGTTTTCCTGAGCTAGAATGAGACACTGCCTCAAAAAAGAAAATCAGCTTTACAAAGAAGTCCAAGGAATTGAGTCCATGAGATCTGGCTTCTTTTGAAATCATTGGAGGTTCACAGAAATCTTTGGAACTTTATTCTTGAGACTAAGTGGACATATGTAAAGACTATCTTGAAAAATACTAGGGATAACTTAGATTGTAGTTATTCTTCTTTATTTACTCATAAAAATCCCATGCCTACTTTCAGTAAAACTGGATTTAAAAAAAAAACGGAATTGAATAGCTAATCATTATATTGTCTCACAACCATCATTTCCAGAAATAGCTAATTTAAAAAAAAATTTTATTTATGGCAGACAGAAAGAAAGAGAGAGAGAAAAGAGAGGGGAGAGAGAGGGAGACAAAGAGAGAAGGAGAGAAGATGTGCATGTGTGGTTTGGCAAACCAGGGCCACTTGTACCTCTGTGCTTCACCTGGGTCCTAGGGAATTGAACCCAGGCCTACAGGCTTTGCAAGCAAGTGCTTTTAACTGCTGAGCCATCCCAGGCCTTAGAATGATGGTCTTTTCCAGGAACCCACAGCGCCATGTATAGACATATACGTAACAGCACCCAACTTCATTGCAAACTCTTGCTTTAAGGGTTTGGTTTCTTAATCCTTTATTTTTGATATTTATATTATTACTTTATGTTGATTTGTTCTCAATTATAAAATTTGAATAACTAATGTGATATATATGGGCGCTGCTTAAATATAATAATTTGTAAATTGTAGATTTTTGCATGTATAGATTAAAAGCAAAGCTCTTGATACATTAACAAAAATCCCAGCATTATGTATAAGTATGTGTTTGTGTATATGTATGCATATATACATGTATACTCATAAGTATATAGCTACAGTTTTGCTTTATGACTTAGATTCAATTTTCTGTGTTGTTCCAGCCTGGTGAACAACATTCTGCAATTCTGCATGCTGAACACGAGGTGGCAGTCAAGTGTCAGCCAATGAATGTCCCACGCAGCTCCAAAATTCAGTTATTTACTTTCTTACATGTAATTTTTGTTCGGCTTCCCCTTATTTGCTTTACAGCTTCACGAAATGAAATTTACCAAATGGATAATCAGAATCCTATGTCAATTGTCATTAGTTCTGCAGATGTAGGATCCTCGCACTGAGTGGCAGGCTATTTCTTTGTAAGATCCAGACCTGTCTTCATTGTTTCCCAATGCAGCCTCAACCACTAGGCCAGAGTGGGCATTTCAAAACTATTTGCAAAACAAATTCCTCATTCAATGAACAGTCAAATTTAGTTATTGAAATATCTAATTTATTACCTCCTTGTCATTGTTCTTTCCTCCTGTATTTCTCTTGCCTTCATCATCTTTCTTCCTCTTTTCAGCTGCTTCCTTTTCTCTTAAAGAAAGAAAGGAAACAAACATCTCTATCAGAGGGAAGTTACCTTTCATCAGTTACAAGACCTACTTCTAAGACATTTGCTATGTTCTCAAACTGTTGAGAAATAAATATTATATGGCCCAAACTCCCACACACCCTTTTTTGAAAAAAAAAAAGGCTTACAATTTTTCCTTACACATAGCACACTTGTTGCCATGTGTCTTGCCATCTGGTCCCCGGACAGGATCGCTTTCCCGAGTGCAGAGAAGCTTGTCGTTTTTCATTTGGCTTCTGAACTCATCACATACATCCTGAGAAAAAGGAAAGAGGATGACAGATGCTGTTTTCATACAGTATTTTACTGGATTTGAAAATAAGAAGATTCGAGTCTGGTGTCCATTTAAGCCTTGCTGTAGTAGACAGAATTATGACATATATTAGAATTAAACATATAAGAGAATTATGACATATTAGAATAAGGACATGTATGTCCTAATTTCTAGAGTCATTTAGAGACTTATTTACATATTTACAATGTTGCTTTATCTGTCAAAGAGGAATGATGACTAAGAGTGGAATTCAGGTTGCCAATTAACCATCTTTGAATTTGAGAGGATATGCAAGAATATTGGAAAGAATACTTGCAATCACAATCATCAAAGATGGATAGAAAGAATCAGTGTCAGAAAGATCAAGAATAGACTTGACTGACCACTATTGGCTTAAAGGCAGCCACAAACCAAGGAATGCAGGTAGTCCCCAGAGGGAGAGAAAAGGCAAAGACACAGATCCTCCTCTAGAGCTGAAAAAGGGAACACAGCTTCACAGCACCTTAGTTTTGTGGAGACCATTTCGTACTGTTGAGCCTCATGTGTGCAAATTAAGGACCTTCTGTCGCTAAAAGCTATTGTGTGCAGAAACATTTTACAGCAGAAAACAAACAAAAATAACCTCGTATAGCGTTAGGACCACATTTTCTCTAAAATAAAGTTTAAGGGCTATAGCTGCTCAGTACTTTGAGGGACTGTTCATGCTGATGTGTATGTAAGTACTTTATAAAGTGTTATACCTGATGACTTTTACTTGACATCAAGTTGGTGCACGAAGCGAGCATTCAGTGATATTCATATTGATGTTGCTCTGATTCTCCAAGGAGTGAATCTCTCTTTCTTTTTGATGGCTCAACCCAAAAGTCCTGTGCATATCACGTTGGTAACTCACCTTTCCTCCTGCTGATCCGTTCTCATTTGATCTTGAGCCAGAATTTTTATTTTTTTCCTCTGCTTCTCTTTGCCTAGGAAAGAAAAGAGTCGAGAGTCATCTTGCTGGCACCTACTCAGAGACGAAAGGGCCGAAGAGCTCCTAACCCTGCTCTTTCACAGCCAGTGTCTCTGACTCTCCTTGAGATCAAGAGGCAACAGGCATCATTGGGACCCCTGGGCAAAAGGCTCCTTTACCGTAAGGTATGGAACCCCCATGATTAAAATCTCTCCACTCTCTGTGTCCAGACCCCTCTCCCTGTAAGTGGTCTTAGTTAGCATTAGTGCAAAAAGAAAGAAGGGCAAATTAGAAAGAGGGTCAAAGTATGTTCTATATCTTTCCTTTGTCATAAAATGTGTTTTTATGTGCTTATTTCTAAACGTTCAGATTCACTGACCAGATCTGCATTGTATTTATAAGATATGGATTTGGGCTCAATATCCTAATTTTTAATAGCCATATCTTTCCTTGGTGGCAGAATTCCAATTGTAGTTGGAACTGTGCTCACAAAATTCCTGACCTCTGATCCTACGTAGGATAAATTCCAATGTCTTTCTAATGGCCTTAAATGTCCTATATTGCCTTACCCAACTTATTTCTCATAACTTTCAATCTTGCTCAATAATCTTGAGACACAGCGCTATAATTTTTCTTTCTTGATATTGCTAACATTGAGGATTTGTGTGGTGTCTTGTTCTTCCTAAATCACTCTTTTCTGATATCCAAATCATTCATTTTGTCCATTTTTCTTCACAGACCTTCAAATGTCATAAAGAAAATAATGGCTCCATTATTTATTTATTATTATTCTGTTGCTTTACACTGCCTTGTTTTTATTACTGTCTTGTCTATTATTCTGTTATTAGTTTACTTGTATTGTCCCTGTATTCATATTCACTATATTTTATTACATTGGTCCATAATGGCAGAAATTTGTCTAGTTCATGAATAGAATGCCTATCACACAGTAAAATATTATTTATTGTAGGACAGTTTCAAAAGATTATGAAAAATTCAATTTATGCAGTTTTCTGTTAGTTGTTCCAGGAAAGTGTGATAATAAACTATCTTATCATAATTATCTGTATTGACAATAAATGTTGTTTTACAAAATTATTCACAATTAAAATTCAATACAGAAAGGTGCAATTGAAGTTTTCTCAGTTATGTTTATTGTATCTGCAATGTATTAGATGAGCAAGTAGATATTGTGATAGCGTACTAGAGACCGTATCAGTCACTATTATAAACAGATTACTTTTCAAACATTAAAGACAACACCACCAGCAGTGACTTTCATTTTCTTGTGCTCATATTGCGCCAGGCTGTTTTATGTGGTTCAACTCATTTAACTCCAACAAAGAGCACCACACAACTATGGTAATGGCTGTTGCCTCTTCTACCTTACACATACAGTGTACAAAGGCTAAGGAACATGGAGGAGAAACAGTCACTTTCCTGCTAAGCCCCTTACATCCCACTTTGCTTCCATGGAAGAAAGCTAATAATGAAGAAGGCTGGTTGGTTTTGAGGACTAAGGCTTCTAGCTGGATTCCTGAAGTTTACTTCTCACGAGATTATGAGTTAAACCAATTTTAGTTTTTCTCATCCATAAAATTGCAGCATTTCAATAAGAGTTCTTCATATATGTGATATTTTACAATGTTGTAATTTCTCAGGTACAAATATGAAGAATGTATTTTCTAGGAAAACAATCAAATGTCATAAATTAGAGTATCATGGTAAGTTTGATACAGTAAATATAGTTCAGGGTTGCCTAGAACTAAGTTAATTTACAGATGTGACTCTTACTAATTCCAGATGGATAGCATAAATCAAAGTGGCTGATCTGGCTCATCAGCAGTGTAACCACAGGAAAATAAATAAAAGCAACATTCCCTTCTTTCTGTAGTAAGTATATTACATACATCTGACAAGAAACTATTTCTCCTAAGCATAGGTGCCAACTATTGCAATGACCATCATGAATTCTTTCTAGGATTCATGGATACTGAAGGGAAAGGATCGATCATAAAGGTACTTAGAGATTAGGTAGTGGACAGAGGCGTGGACCCACCACTTCATGAGCTGTACCTCTTGGATTCATGTAGAAATATAGAATACAAGAAAAATATTTAGGAATAAAAAAGGAAAACTCACAAATGGAGCCATGGAAAAGAGCAATAACTGTTATCAAGAGAAATATATAGCTGTGTTTTAGACATTTCTATGGCAATAAGTACTTACAGTAATTCTTTGCACATAGAGCATTTATTGTTGTATGACTTCCCATCAGCACCACGTACAGGGTCACTCTCCCGAGTACAGCTGAGTTCTCCATTTATCATATTTCCTCGAAACTCAGCACAAGGGTCCTGAAAAGAGAAAAGAAATAAAGCCTCCTGGGATACTCAGTCTATATTATGGCCACTAAGTTCATGAGATACTTTGAGTAAGAACAGTTCTGGTCTGCCTCCACTTACGAGTATTATTTTATCCAGGGGGGCCGTACACAAGTAAAGAAGGTGTAGCATCAACTAAATTCTAATCAAAAGGGATGTTATCATAGTCGTAGGTTCTTATGCAGGGAACTTTAGAGGGGCCATGCTCTAATAGGATCAACAAAAGTCAGTCTCCCAAAGAACAAAATGCTTTGTTAAATATTCTGATGTGCAGGCATTAATTATGACTTCTTTCCCACAATAGTAGCATAACTGAATAGTTTTAGCAGATACATAATAGAACCCGCTATGTCTCAAGTATTTACTAACTGGCATTTTATAGGAAAAAGTGTATAGACTTCAGGTATTAAAAAGAAAGGAGAGGAAAATTCTGGAGAAAGCATAAGTTATGCAGACTGTCAATGTAGACAGGCTCTGCCATGTTGTGGAGAAGATGGATAAAAAGTGTAATCATCCCTATTGCTTGAGAGTGAGCATTCTTCTTCCTGAAGCAGAAGAGGTGGGGGGTGGGGAACAGAAACAACAGATTTTCTCCAAGGAATTTATTGGGTCTGTGTTGGATTTGGAAGTGCTTGCTGCATAAGGGCTTTAAATAAAATCCCGAGGACCCATGTATAGATTAGACGTGGTGGCAAGCACCTGTAGTCCCAGTTCTGGGGAAGCAGAATCCCTAGGACCAACTAGAGAGAGTTGCCCCAATCTGCAAGTTGAGAAACTGTCTCAAAAAATAGTAAAATGGAGAATGGGAAAGACACATAGCCTCTACATGCATGGGAAGACACTCACCACATAAATATATCCATGGAAAAAAAAAGAAACAATATTTTGTGAAATTGTGTCGTTACAGTTAGGAAGTGAGAAGCGTGTGATGATAATGAAACTGAGCCCTGACCTGAGGTCTAGATTTAAAGAAGCCCAAAGGAGCGCCAGAAAACCTACCATTGCTCACGTCTTTCCCACAGTCTTAAAGGAATGTTCTGTTTTTCCAAGTACCTATTCGGTCTCTGCTCCCTCCCTGGCAGAGAGTTGTGGAGCTTAGAACTTGGTCTCACCTGATCTTTTCCATTGCCACCACTGGAACCCTGCCCTGATGTGATTCTCTGGTTTTCCTTTTCTTTTTTCTTTCTTGCTTCATTTTCTTCCTTACTGGAAATTAGAAAGTGAAAGGTAGGGAACAAGAATGTTCAGAAAGAAAAGCCCATTTCTAATCATATCTCTCAGAGGTGTATGGAATCTGTTAGCATCTATTTAATAACCACTGTATTCTAGGCTCTCTTCTCTGAAAATATAAAGGATGAATTATGTCAAGACCTTTCCTTAGAATGCTCTCATTAGAGTAAAGGAAAACCATCACGCACATGAACACTTACAAGGCAAGGTGAGCAATTAATTAGCATTTCATAAACACACAACTGGGAACCTCCCACTGAATTTTTTTCTAAAGTCCTCATATTCAAGAGAGCTGCCAATAACTATCTTCTTGACCAATCAAGATCCACTTAGATTCTCTGCTTTGCAGAAATAAAACACTGAAATGAACTTTAACTGTCCCCCGTCTTTTTGCCATAAAACTATCATCACAATGCTTTCACCTTGGTTCTGCTCACTTCCCATAGCTCTCCTCACTCGGTTACTGCAGCCCCTCCTTCCCTCTCACACCAGCTGCATTCTAAAAGTTAGTCCCTGCCTTTGCTTTTTCCAATAGTCATTTGAATCTTCCTACAGGCACCATATTCCTGCTGTTTCATCACCCATTTAGAAAAAAATAAAACTCCCACCACAGGGAAAATTGTTCTCAAAGCCCTTGATCTGGCATTCAGAGCTGCCAATCCGTGACTTCTCAGTAAACCGAGTTGCTTGTTCTTTATATCCAGTTTTCTTAATTTAGATCTTCACCTATGCTGTTCTATTTTATCTTACGCAGTCTGTCATGTCTGTGTGCTACACAAATTATAAGGCCCTGTTCTATCTCTACTTAAAACTTTCTATCAGTTCTGTCCCCCTCACAAGACCTTTGTTAATGATCATTCTTCTGAACCACAAGCCCTTATGCTTATACACATCTAACACCTACAGGACTCTTCTCAGCTTCTCAAACTGTGGAATTGTGACCCAATAATGGGTCACAAAACTGGATGTGAGGGCCATGATAAATTTGGCAACGGAAAAAAGGTTCTGAATATTCAACAACTAAACATTAATTCAAAGTCAAACATGCAATTAATCTTGGGTGTTTCTGGCAGTGCTGCTTCTTAGTTCTGAACACATAACGTGTGCTTTGGAACGAGTATGCCATCATGCGCACAACAACGAAGCGCTGCCTGGGAAAACTCAGATCACATTCAGGACCATTATATGTTATGAAATAGAGCATTTATGTTGCGCAAAGCTTCCTCCTCTTCTAGAGAGAGAGTATGTAGTAATTAAGGAAAAAAAGACATTTAATATTCCTCTACCATCATTCCTCATCAGGTGTCAAGTTAGTATATCATCAATTGTGTTTCATTAGAGTGCTGGATTTTAAAATTTGTTATGTGGGTTGTTGACTTATATTTCATAAAATATCATTAAATGAATTATGGTTTGAGATTAGAAAAGAGCTTCCAACAATTTCTGTCATTTTGTACTACATATTTATGGGCAGTGGCGTTCTTAGCATTGATGAGTATAAGAAAAATGTTGGCCATCTCTGAAATAATTTTAAGGTAAGCTATGTCCTACAGTATTAAATTCAGTTAAAATAGAAAAGCACACATATATCTTATTAGCATACAAATTTCTTTTCTTTAATAACTGGTCAAATTATATGTATAGCAAAGAATTGTTTTAAAATGAATTTCTGTATGATTCATTATCATAAATGTTTGATTTGTATACTCATTTAACATACCTGGGATTGTATAAAAATATCTCAGAGGAAAAATAGGTCATGAGTGGGAAAATTTAAGAAGTCCTGGACATCATGATTTCTGAGAAGAATTTGTTTCATTCATCTTATGTGGTTGTTACACATACTGCAAGCATTCAGCAAATTGCTAGTGAATGACTTAAATATTTTAGATATAGTTCAGACCTTGTATAAAAACACCTACAAATTTTTTCCGAGATATGGCATTTTAAAATGTATAGAGAGTTAATAAAATCGGTGTACTCTCTTCCCAAAGCAAATTTAATGAGCCATTGAAGGAGTCTATTTTAAGTCTGACATAAGACTTAAAAGTCTCTACTAGAGCATATAATAACTGAATCCTCTCTCTTTGGCTATCAGATATGAGACCTGCCTGGCACTTGGCCTCCCCGATTCTCCCTTTGCCCACTCACAATACTGCTTTGCACATGGCACACTTGTTCCCATGGGTCTTGCCATCTGGGCCACGCACAGGATCATTTTCTCGTGTGCAGAAAAGTTTTCCATCTTGCAAGAGGCTTCTAAACTCATTGCAGGCATCCTATAGGAATGATAAAAAGCAAAACTTTGGAATTTTCTGCATAGCATTTTCTTACGTTGCTTCTAAGCACTTCTAAGGAGGGGCTTGGGGAGGAAATGGCTTAAGGATTTCCCCTCTGGAAATTGTTTCCATCAGTTCCTACTAAGCATGTAAAAGACCCTTTTAAAAGGGTCTGCGGTTGTTTTCCCTTAAAATTTAGCCCTCAAATCTAGACGGAACCTGTAATCACACTCTTAATAACCTGGTTTTTTCTTTCTTTCTTTTTTTAAAAAATATTTTATTTATTCATTTTCAAGCAGAGAGAGAGAGAGAGAGAGAGAGAGAGAGAGAGAGAGAGAGAGAGAGAGAGAGAAACAAGGGCCACCACCTTTGTGGGTCTGGCTTATGTGGGTCCTGGGGAATTAAACCCGGGGCCTTAGGCACTGGAGGCAAGTGCCTTAACCACTGAGCCATCTCTCCAGCCCCTTTCTTTCTTTCTTTCTTTCTTTCTTTCTTTCTTTCTTTCTTTCTTTCTTTCTTTCTTCTTTCTTTCTTCTTTCTTTCTTTCTTTTTTCTTTCTTTCTTTCTTTCCTTCTTTTCTGAGGATTGGCTACCGTCTTTGCTGGACGTTTATTGTTAATCTCTATTCTAATGATCAGAAACACCACACATATCAGAGTCAAAAAGCCTCATACTTAGATAAAATCTCATATTTTTATCATTAATACTCTCTTAATGCTTTTATGTGACACCACAAAAAAGTCACTAATTTCTGTTGTAAGACCTGCATTGATACCTGTAGTGTTATGTTTCATGTAGTTCATTCTCAACTTTCTAAAAGATAGTTTCTAAAACTTAGCCACAGTACTACTTTGAGGGATCTTAATAAATCTGACAGGATTTCTAACTTTAAAGCTTATTTTCCTAAGCAGTTTAAACATAAGATGAACACATTTCTTGGGATCAGCTGGTGAAGAAGACATATTTTGTATTCCTCCAAAAAAAAATCAGGCACATTTTTTTTTCTCCCAGATTAGATTTCTTCAAATATTTGAAAAAGATTTCTTGACCTCTCTTGCTTCCTGATATTCTCTTCCAAGGATCAAACGTGCTCACATATTTAAGCTTTCTGTTTATTACGATGTCAACACTACCTCTGCCCCTAGATTCTTCCCTCTTCCTAAAGAATTTAGAATAACACCTTTAGTATAGACATTCTTTGACAAACACTTCCATAGTGACAATAATATCATAGTTTTATAATTCCAATTTTCCTACCAAGATACCTTGAACAAGACTTCTTGTCTCTTGGTGTTTCAATTACCTCCTCTCTAAACTGGAAATAAAAGTATCTATAATTCATGAAATAATAAAGGCAATACATATTAAGTATCCAATTTCTTCCAATTATTTTGTGCGACTATATGGGACAATATATGTATATAAATGTCTGGTGATTCACATCCAGGAAATACTCTATAGATATTAGCTCCATGGCTATGCAAAGAACCAACAGAGAATCAAATCACTTAAGACCACATAGTTAATTACTGATAGGAATTAGGATTGATTTTATTTCTCCTAAATTTTCAGCTCAAATTGAATTTCAGTGAGGATTCAGGGCTGCTTTTCCTCCTGCCTCAGGGTTAACTGATAGATCCCTTAACTCTTTGTACCTTGCTGAATAAATACCACAGAAGAGGGATATTTGTCTCTAGTGGTTCATGCAAAGTTATAAATTGTCTCATATCTCCTGGAGATATTGAAAAGTGAAGCCATGTTCTATACAAACTCATTTTAAAATTCAAATTCATAAATATGTGCGGGACAAAGTAATCCAGTTCTATGAAGTGGACGTGGAATGATTCTTTAGAGATCATATTTCCACTAGTGGGTGGGCATGCGCATGGGGAAGAGACATGCGAATAGGTTTTGATAACTTTCCTATGTTGGTCGTTTTTTTTTTTTTTTTAAAAAAAAAGTTTTTTGCCCCATAGGCTGACAGTAGAAAATAATCAAAAATAAAATTTAAAGATCATGCTTCTATTTTGTTCAAATGTGAACTTGTAAAAACATGTAGTGTCCTACAAAGAATGATAGATTTAGGGTTAGAATTCTGTTGTTTCCAATTTTTTACCTGAAGTAATTTTAAACTATGAAGATATGGGAACTGATACCAATATGCTACTAATTTTGTAAGCAAGTACTTCTTCCTGACTATAAAGCTTTTTTTATAAAATGAAACAAATTTGGAGCAGTGTCCTGTCAGCAAAATTTATGCCCACCCCCACCTCACCTCCACCCCATGCCTGTTTTTCCTGTGGAAACCCTGTCATGCCATTGTATTTGCATACTCTGGCTGTTTTACAGCTTCAACTTTACAGAGTATCAGTAAGAACAGAGGAGGAATGGCTGCAAAACTGAAGTAATCAACTATTCTGGGTAAACGAGCCTCAAGTTCCCTCACAGAGAAGGCCTTTAGCAATTTCCTGAGGGGTTTTCACATGAAAATGCCCTCACACTATGGTAGGAAGAATCCGGACAACTAACTACCTTTTCAGTTTCTCTTTTCATTTTTGCCTTGGATGCAGCTTCCTTTTCTTTTGCTTCTTGCAGGCTGTAAAAGAGGGGTCAGTGAGATCATTCCTCACACCCAAGGCATCTGAAAGGAAACCTTTCTGAGTAGAATTATTGCATTCTTATGCCTCTATGCACTTGGAAATTCGAAAGGTAAATGCATTTTATCTGCCATTGTTTTAAATGTTGCTGAAAACACAAAACACCCATCCCTTCAACACTTTCCACAGAACACTTTGTTGTGAATGAAGAGATCGTCTTTCTCGTCCAAAAGTAAAGAAGGATGCTAATTGGACATTAGGAAATTTTCAATGTGCTACTCCCAATGACTACTTTTGTATTAGCCACGACAGTGACCTCTGTTCACAGAGAACCAAAGTCCTAGCACTTTGACATCCATCGGTAATGCTGGTGGAAACCTGCATATTGGCCTCCCAGCACATGGTCCTCCCTTGATTATCAAGGACCTTTCAGAACGAAATCATTAGAGAGAAAATGTGCTGTGTGTGGCTTTAAAAATGCAAATCTCCAAACTCAGTGCAAGAAAGGCAAGCTTTATTCCTGCCCCCCCTGGGGCAGGCCTTCAATGTGATCCCACTGCCTGTCCTTCTCTACTCAGCAGTAGGGGCTGCAGCTGTACTCACAAGAAGGCCTGACACATGGAGCAGGTGTTGCCATGGACTTTTCCATCCAGACCCTTGATGGGGTCATTCTCTCTGGTACAGGGTAACTGGCCATCCCTCACATGGGGACGGTATTCATTGCACAGTTCCTATCAAATTAAGGAATATTTAAGAATCAGATAAATAAAAATAGAAACATTTCTTACACATGACTGCTTTGAAAACTGTGAGGCAGCGCATCAAAATATCAAAGATGAGGAGAGAGATTCAGGAGGTCTAGACTAGCAGTATTCTCTGCAGTGGCCTAAGGAACACGTTATCTAGAACCCAAGATCACTGCTATTAACCTTATTAAAAATTTTTAACTATTCCCAATTATCCTTTAATTTTTTTATTTTTTAGAGAGAGGTGGAGAGAGAAAGAGAGAGAGAGAGAGAGACAGAAAGACAGAGAAGGAGAAAAAGAAAGAGAAAGAGAAAGAATGGGTGATCCAGGGCCTCAAGCCACTGAAAACACACTCCAAACACATTCACTCCTTTGTGCATCTGGCTTTATGTGGGTTCTGGAGAATCTAACCCCAGTCCTTAGGCTTTGCAGGCAGCACCTTCCTGTTGAGCCATCTTCCCAGCTCTTCTCTACTAGTATTAACTGTTTAAGAGATACAGATCGCAATTTAGTTTCAAAATGGTAAAGAAATTTGTGGTATGCAGAATAATAGCTCTTATCCCTGCCAATGCCTCTAAGTCTTATACCTGGAATCTACAAACCTATGAGCTCGCATGCCAACATAGGACATCCCAGGAAGCAACAAGAGGTTTGTGTAACTAGTTTGTACAACAATAGAGAACGTGTTCTGAGATGTGACAGGGATCAGATACTGCACAGCTGAAGCTACTAGAAAGATCTTTGTTCTACTCTGAGAGATGAAAAGCCATTGGGTGACAAGACTTGCTTTATGTTTCCAAAAATTGCTTTTTCTTAAGAGTAGAAAGAGCTATAAAATGTGATATTCCAACTGAGGGTAAAACAGAGGAAGGGTCACATAAAAGCTTGACGTGCAGCTATGGAATATTACAAATTACCAGAGGAACAATAACGTAAGGAAGGAAACTTCTTAGACATGGAGACCCAACTGTATTTTCTCCGCCTGCACAATCATGAAGGCTGCTGAGATTAAAGTCACCTGAACTGCTTCTCTCTTTACTTTCTCCGCCTCGACTTTCTCTCTTTCTTCTCTATCATTCTTCATCTTCTCTTCTTCAAGTTTGCTGCAACAGAAGAAGGCACATGCTAAGTTCCGTTCTCCGAGTCTTTAAAATATTTCCAGAAAGAGTGAAAATCTTGCAAACAAGTGTCAGGGGACTTCAGGACAAACGGAGCCGTTCTAGGAGCTCCCATTCCTTTGACCAATGTGCAGGCAAACTGAGTGGCTCTATTCTTCCTCTCCAAAGTAATAATAATGACCCAAGAAGACATCTTATAAGCAAGAGGCCTTCGGGTAATCTGGTTTTCTGTAAGCCAGTGACTTTCATAATTGTCTTGACTTGTTTAAATGTGACACTTTTCCTACCCAAGGAGCTACTATCAATGACAAAAGCCAGCAATGATGTCCTTGGATAATTTGCCCATCCTAACTTAAAGAATGTTTCATGATAAAATAAAAGAAATTCATATTATCTAGTAGAGCTAATGTTCACACGGCAGCTAAAGTTTTGGGGCTGCAACCATGATTGCAGCCTAGTATGACAGAGCAGGTAAGTGTCTGAGATTCATCGTGAGCCGAAGGCTGTTTGTTGCTCTTGTTATAGTCGGGGTTTTGCTTGTCTGATTGGCGCCATGGCCTTGCTATGCAGCAAGACAGGCCTCGGACTCATTGTGACCCTGTGTTAACCTCCAGCTGCTAATATTGGAGGCGGCTACCACCACACCCAACCTGATTTTTGTCATTCTGTACAGACATGTAGCAGCACATCATCCGGTCATTTCCACAGCATAAGCAAATTGAACAAACGAGACAAATCCCATAGTCGGATGGCTCTTAAGTCACTGTTTGTTCAACTTCCTACTCTTAGCCAGTCTGTCCTTCTAAGGAACCGTGTGCAGGCACTTAAGGATGGTCTAAGACCTGTAAAAGTTGAGAAAAAATCTCTTGACATTTAAAACAGATATAATTTGAGTATTATTTTTAGCATTTGCTTTAAGGTGAATCTCAGGAGATTAGAAGGCTAGGAAGGAGAATTAGCATATTAGTACATGAGGTTTGTGCTTAATCTCAGAATCCTAGTTCTGAACTTTAGTACACTGGAATCACAATTATAATACAAAACTTAAATAGTGATTCTATTCTGTCACACACACTAGAACTCTGGGCACAGGTGCACCTTTACCATTTGGCAAAAGAAAATTCCAAAAGGTCCTGACTAGCTTAACGTAGTCATATTTTTGTACTTTTAAGTAGACAAATCTGCCTCTTATGGTTTTATTCCAAACCACTTATCATAAATACAACCTTCTCTAGATCACGTATTGTTCAAGTATTATACCAGTCTATATAACAGCCTCCTAGTTCTTAATCCAACGGCTTTTTATCAACCCATACCTGAATATATTCAAGGAATTACAGGATATCAGAGGTAGGAGAGACTAAAAAGCACATTATTCCCGCTCTATGTATATGAAACCTATACTCTCTCTTGGCTATAAATGCGGGTTATCATGTGTTAGAAACATCTATTGAAAATGCAAGTCTGTCCATTTGATATATTTAGAAGATATGAGGACAGTGAATAGAAAATAGCACCATTATATGATTTAGTACTATATATCTCTTTGTCTTGAGATTTTTCTATCACACAACCTAGGGAATATACACAAGTATGAAGCAAATGAGACCCAGGTATAAATAGTGATAAGGAACTTGAGGGCACTTACAACACATTTGCACACATGGTACACTTGTTCGCATGCATTTTGCCATCGAAGTCAATGACAGGGTCATTCTCCTTGGTACAGAGGAGCAATCCATCCCTCACTTGGTCCTGGAATTCACGACAGGCTTCCTGAAAAATGAAACCATTTTCCCGTAGCAGTTTCTGCCTTTCCTCTCTACGTTCCTATTATGAGTCATATGTAACATACAGTAACATGGAAAAAGTCAAAGTAAGAAGTAACATGCAGGACTGAGTAAACACAAGCCTCCAATCAGAGCTCAGAGTTGTTCTGACATCACAGCAGACCAGTGAATATGTGTTAGCATTGCTCTCCTGAGGGTGCTTATAATTGGGGTACAGAATCAGGCTTCAAACATTGGTAAGTATCGACAGCATCTTATTTGTTTGTGATTTTTCTTGGACTGCAGTCTGTAGACACTATTAACGATGACAAGGAAAGGAGTCCTAGGGAGCCTAGGGTGGAATGCATATAGGACCTGAGAAGAAGACAAAAAGCAAGATCAGACTAAAACAATAAGAACACACGTTTATAGATGGATGAGAGAACAAGTGTGTTCCCTGGAGATCCTGACATCTTGTCAGCATGAACCAGGGTGACACGATAGGTGTGGAGGAGGAGTGGTCAGGCTTGAGAGGTCTTGGCAAGTGATCAAATATAACAGATAAAACAAAATTTCCACTCTATGCTACTAATGAAAACATAGATCTAGCTATAAAAATATTTTCATATTTGTATCCACAAATCAGTTCTGCTTTAAGCCTTGATCAGATAAGCATTCTCTCTCTCTTTCTCTCTCTTTCTCTCTCTCTCAATGCAGAGAATCATAGCTGGTCAGTTGGTGAAAACAAGTGCTTAGCCCTACATGGAAGCCAACGACTCCCCTCCAGCACTCAGGGAACACGGTAAGGAAGACGAGATGGAAAGGGCTCCAGAGCGGAGGATGGAGAAGACCAGCGTTGTGCGGCAAAGGACGGGACATGACCAGTGCACTCACGGTGGTTTCTTACACAAGTCCTGCACATTCCAAAGGCAGCCAGCAGTCCCTCGTTGACAGGGGAGGGGGAGCCAAAGTACAGCGAGACTTAGGGGAATAAGGGAGGGGAATGTGGGGTACTTGTGGTCAAAATGTAAAACATGTGAAAATGTCAAAAAACAAAAGCTGAATCACATGAAATGTAAACTTTTGTATTTTCTTTTAATATTCTTAAATTAGCTTATAACAAGTTTCCTTATAGCATTTTCCCGCATACATTGTTTTGGTTGATTCTCCCTCCCCCCTCCCTTCCCCTCTGTCTCTATGGCTCGAGTGTCACCCACTGCACCTCCTTTCACTTCAATATCTCATGTGTTCTATCATTTCCCGTTTCCTCCCTTTGCCTCAGGCTCATGAGCCTCTGGTCTTTTTCCACATGGTACTCACTTAGAGACACATATTTTTAAACTATGTCTACTTTTGCCAAATAATGACTGTACATTTTCAGGTTTGGCAGCCTGCTCCATGAGAGGGAACTCCTGCCTGGCACTGAAAACCTCCTTAAAAGGCTTAGAAGACCTGAAGAGTGAAGCCGCTAGTGTTGTCAGACTAAAATATATATTCTACACACCAAATTTTCCCACTAAATATTTATGCTTATGTCCATATACTAAAGCTACTCTAGCTTTTAGTTTGAGAACTTTCTCTTTTCATAGTTCAGGTGGCTGCTGAGGAGATCCACAACACACCCAAATGCTGAGAAATGAACTCTTTACAGCTCAGGGACCATTGTGGAAGTGGTGGCAGAAACATGTAAGAACCAAAAGAAGTGGGGGAATGTTTTGGAATGCTTCTCCCAGAAGCAAAGTGGCTTTTGCAACTGACACTACCTTCACAAGACCTGCATAACATGAGGGTGAAAACAATGACATCAAAACCAAAAAGGAACTAGTTGGAGAAAAGAGGAGAATCGGTGAGACATAAGAGAGGAGGCACAAAGGAGGTGGTGGGAGAAGATTATGTTCAGGCTACATTGTGTTTCTGCATCAAGGTTGTTAATAAAAATGTTTCTTATAAAAACTTCCAAAAAGAAATAAAGTAAATAAGGAAATATTATATAAGACTCTTCCATGATCTACCCAGACAGATTTGACATTGCTATCTTTAAAATTACAAATTGTATAAAAAGATGGAGGCGGCCCAATATTAATTCACCAGTAGAAGAAAACACGTAATTAATACCCATAAACAGTTTTTAAAAATAGAAATGATTGAAATTTTGTATTATTCCCTGGAGTCTTAGAGGTATGACAAAGTAACATTAACAAAAGTTGATGTTAAGGATCTGTGCCTAACAAAAGAAATCGGATGTATGTGGGAAGTCTTACTGAGTTAGTTAGCCGCCAATTTTAAAATTAAATTAGCTTCAATATTTGAATAATAAATAAAATTTATACTCTGGAAACATCTAATCAAGACTACTTCTTCAGATTGAAAGTTTTCATTGACTGTCCTCCCCTCCCCTGCACTCTACAGGCTTCAGGTTTCTCTCTGCTGCCCAGGCTGGTCTTGAACAAATGATCCTTTCCTTCAGCTTCCTAAGTAACTGAGACTACAGTTGTGCACCAAGGTGAAAAGTTTTCTTTGTTTCTATCAGGCATGAAATTCAATCAGCAAACATTGAAGCCAGTGAGGCAACTAGAATATTCCTTGTAACGCTAAGCTGTCAGGGCAGTTCTGTTAAAATTACCTGTGCAGTTGCTCTTTTAGCCCTTTCTCTTGCTTTTTCTTGTTTGCTAAAGGAAAAGAAAAAAATAAAATGTAAGGAGAGGAGCAGGAGAAAGAGGGAGGGATCTTTGTACCATAGAGTGGATCCTTGATCTTCACAGATTCATCATTAATGCTATGTCTCCCTCAGCAACCCCAAAGAACCACATATTGCAGGTGGCAAATTCGTTAGGTGAGAACTAGAATAATTCATCTTCCCTCAAGGGACTGACTATGAAAGAGGTCCTTCAGTAAATGAGGAAGACTGATTACCTTCCCAGCATATGTATTCCAAAAATACTTTGTATTTTCTAATTCTATTGCTTCTGTGATCATTTAATCAAAATGTCAATACTCTACTTTGGTGAGGCAATATAGCATGGAAGTAAGGAGAAAACACTCAAATTAAATTCTGTAAGCAAAATAACCATTCTGTGACTTCCTTCTCTTTAATTGGGGACTGAAGGATAGGTGAGATAATAGGATGCCCTTCTCATAGAAACAATGTGATCATTAAATGAATTGTTACAGCTAAAGAAATAAAAACATACTAGATACTTAACAAAGTGGTCAGGGTAAATGTCAGAAAGGGTTAATATCATCATAACTGTCATCATTTTAATAAACATTTCTAAGTTATCTATAACATGGAAAGGAAGTGAATAAACTCTCTCTTGTGGATGATCAGCAATGTAACTTAGTGGTCTGGGGTACACAACACAAAAGCATATGTCATACAAATAAATGAAAATTACACAATTAGTAGAAATGTTTGATGTGTTCTAGTTAATAGACGTTTCAATCACAATTCAAGTTAAAATGATTTTAAAAAATTAAAATTCTACTTTCAAATTGTGTGCAAGTGCAAAAAATGGCAATGGAGGGAAGAATGATTCTCAAGATATTTAACAGCTTTGCTGACTTATCTATAACATATGATATAATGAGAATCTGTCTTAAGGGATTTTGTATCTATAAGAGAATTCTTCCAGAATGTTTCAAAATTTTAGTTTTTCATACTACTTTTTATAAAACAAACATAAATGTTACCACAAACATAAGTTGACTAGGGTGCTTTAAAATTATTTTATTTTGCTAATGGGGAAATCATCAGATGAGAGGAGAGTTGACTACCAGTCAATTAATCAGCAGTCATTGAAAGATGCACAAACAGGCTGGAAGAAGGGATGCAAAAGATAAATGTGCCTTCTGTCTGCCAGAACTTGACAAAGACCTTGACAAGTGGCGACAACTGCTTTACAGTCTGCAGTGAAACTACTTTAGCATTTTCTTCATGTATATGGCTAACCTTTCTACTCTTTTCAATTTCTTTTGCCTTGATTTTTTTCACTTATAACTTGTGACAACACAAAACCTATCTCATATGATTGTATGCATATCAAGAGATTAATTAGCAAAGCTCTTAATAGGAACCAGTTATTCATCGATAAAATAATCTGGTGACATCCTAGAACTCTGTACTTACAAGAAAGCTTCACACATGGAGCACAAGTTACCATGCATATTCCCATCTGCACCAAGGATAGGGTCGTGTTCTCTGGTACAGAAAAGTATTCCATTCTTCGCACGGTCTCGATATTCACTACAGAGTTTCTGTATCATGGAAATGAGACAGCTTAAGACTGTATTTGTCATTGTTATAAAATTGGTAAATTTTGAATGCTGCTTATCAATGAAATTGGACAAGAGAAGAACGAAAGGGCAAAGCTTTTGAGATTTAAGACCATCCAAAGTTTGTGATATTTCTTTCATTAAAATATTCATATACTTAAATATAAACATGAATATAATTCAGATGCTTTATTATCCAAGTGGAAAGAATAAGTAATTGCACTGTACCAAGCTAAGAAGTATAATTAGATATGAATTGAGCATGTGCTAGTTCAAAGGAAAGAATGACTCATAAAAATTCCAAGAACTTATGATTGAGCTCTTTCCTGAGAATGTATTCAGCAACGCATTATCACAAAAACGTCCTTCAAGAGAAATTATAACATGTAAGATAACAGAGGCTGTAAATAGCACAACCTCTTGAAGCATATAACCTTCCCGTGAGTATGATTACTTAAGAAATAGTTGTGAATGAGAGACTGGTTTTGAAAGTGATTGCAAAGGAAACCCTCATCATTGGTCAAAGCAAACATTGAAAGGGATGTGCATTATATTCATGTAAAATGAGACCATGGTAAATAATCATAATAATGAACAACAGATAAAATCTATCATTTAGAAAAAAACTTTTTAGTCAGATAGGTAGAGAAGTTGAGTAAGTTTGAATTTAGAGAAGCTAATTAGATTACTTGAAGGAAAAGAAAAAAGGAAGGAAAGAAGGAGGGAGGAAAAAGGAAGAGAGAAAGGGAGGGAAGGGTTAGAGATTGAAACATCATCAATACTTGAAGCACAAGTGAATATTAAAATTTAAAGGATTTGGTAACAGGATTAGGAGAAAGATGTGACCAAAGCCTAGGTGGTTAGTTGTGCAGGGAGACGATAGCTAATGGAATGAATTACCTTGTAAAATTGTGCATAATTTTACTTTGTAAAATTGTAATCTAGAGGGTTGGATAACTGTAAGAAATAAGTTAAATAGGAAGGCTCTCTATATTTGAGAATGTGGAATAAATTTACTTATGAGACTTGCATATTTTATTCCAAGTGGAGCTATGAATTTCATTTGAAGTGCAAAACAATTAACCTGCAGAAAAACTATTGGTACTGGGGTCAATTTTAACAATATTGAAAATACATACTAGGGGAATGTGTTCACACGCCCACACATAAAAGCCTTATCTAGATTGCTCTGACCAACCTCACCTCAGTTTCTCTTTTAACTTTCACTTTGTCTTCAACATTTCTCAGGTTTTGCGCTGCTTTACTTTTTTCTTCTGAAAAACGTTTCATGCTGGAGAAAGAAAATTAAAGGAGTAAATACACTTCAACTCTCCATGTTGCAAAACACTCACTAGGCAAAAATGAAAAAAATCATCATTTAAGTCATTTTAAATGGCCAAGGCCCTTTCATATATATTTGTGTAGGTGTAAGTATATGTATGCAGTGCCTACCACCCTAACAGTATTCTTTCTTCCATCTCATTTTTTAATCCTTGCTTAAATTATACCTGCCTTTTAAAAAGAAGACACCCTATATACCAAATAAAAATAAGCTCTATCACCTATCAGTGTTTTCATCCCTAAATATTCTTCACTTATTTAATAGTTTTCATTCTGCTTTATCATACATCATGTATGTGTATATGTCCATGGTTGATTTTGTGCTATTAACTTTGTGCTTTTGAACAGGATAGTGGCTATCTTCATTCATGTGGGCATTCTTTTTTAATGTTTTATTCATTTATTTGTTTATATATTTATGAGAGAGAGAAAGAGAGAGAGAGAGAGAACCCAGGGACTCCTACCACTGTAACCACACTCCAGATGCATGCACGCCTTTGGCTACTGGGGAACTGAACTCAAGCCGTCATGATTGACAAGCAAGCACTTGCTTTAACCACAAAGCCATTTCTCTTGCCCTCATGTAGGCATTCTTACAGTGAGCATGGGGATCTAAGGTAAGCACTGGAATCACTGCTATGCTTAATCATTTTAAAGTATGTAGCCTAAAATAAAATAAAATAAAATAAAGATATATATATTATACTATATAATGTAAAAGTATGTAGCATAGTAGAGAAGAAGAGCAGTTAACAAATAGTTGTAGAAATGATTAAATAGTCAGCAACTAAATGGTCATTATGAAAGGCCATAACCATGGATTATGAGGGTTGCTTCTGCAATTAGGAATTAGGGGGCTTTACCTAAGGAGGACAATCTCCAGAGGAAGGGATACTTGCTGGCCAAGACTGAGAGGAGCTGACTATAGGACAACGTGCAGAAAAGTGTTGGTGGAATTACAAAAGGTATAGTGGCTCACATCTGTAATAGAAACACTCAGAAAGCTAAAACAGGAGGATTGCCACAAGTGTGAGATGAGTTTGGCCTAGCCTGGGCTACACAGGGAACTTTTGTGTCAAGAAAGGAAAGAAGAAAGGAAGAAAGAAAAAGAGAGTGAAGCTTATAAAATTGAAGTACCTGATAAGTCGAGATGCCTGAGACCACTTCATAATGTATGCTGTGGGTTTTTCCAAAACATATTATCAAATGAAAAGATGACTGAAAATCAACTAACATATGCACATGAAATTTTGAGAATGTCCTATCAACTCTGTCACAAGATAATAATTAAAGATAAAGAAAATCTTAGTGTCTGCTTTACCCCAGTCTGTGCTTTGTCACTTTCATAAAGTGGCTTATAACAGTCAAAGGTTCAAAAATATTAAGAAGTATTATGTAAGCCTGACCTATAATTGGCAATGGAACTTACTTAAACTCAGAAATAAACCATGCCATGATTTTTTTCTGAGTGGAATTATAATATGGAGAGGAATAAAACTGTTTAAATAAGTATCAGCAACACAAATTCACTCCCTATTGTTCCTCATCACTCTCCCACCAATCTCCACATATAGCACTTGGGTGACTCAGAAGAAAGCTGCTCTGGACTCACAATATCTCTGCACACAGGGAACATTTGTTGCCATGCATCTTGCCATCAGGGCCACGGACTGGGTCACTTTCCCGGGTACAAAAAAGTCTTCCACTCCTCACTTGGTTTTCAAATTCCTTGCAAAGTTCCTTTAAAAAGACAAGTCTTTATATTTGCCAGTTCTTAATGTTTGACCTTGAAACTTTATAAACATAGAATGATAAATTTGGAATTGTTAAGAAACATGAATCCTAAATTAATGATTGTTGCAAATAAATAGTAAATATTTTGTCAAATAACTGAATACTTGTATCTTTTGCATGATATATTTATCAAACACACAGCTATATGGAAGAGATCATCTGTGCAATAGTGGCACTAAACTGAGGAGGGTAATCAGTGGCTTTCTGCTTGGCTAAGAGAACCCTTAACAGGAACTGGGATCGATGGCAAAATCCTATGGGGACCAAGAACTCGGGCTCCTAGGGGAATTTCTCACTACCAGAGAGCTACAGAGAGGCTACACCCATTAGGAGCTAGCCAAAACAGTGATGTTGTCTCCTTTAATCTACATTGATCTCACTGTCTGATGGAGATTCTGTTTGTATTTTTCAGAAGGCATTGAGAGAGCCGGGGACAGCTCAATTCCACCAACAAGTCATTGGATGAAGGCTGACATCCTGGCAGGAGACAAACCACCCCCGGCCTTCACACATGGCCCAAATGGGACCTATGAGAAAGTGAGGAGACAAACAGGAGACCAATCACCACAGCAAGTCTCATAACCCATGAAAGGTCAATGGAGACAGACACCAACGATGCCCAACACAACCCAGGGCGAAGATCCAGAGATAATTAAGATCTCAACAATAAAGCAGACTCAAAACTCACCCACCATGACTCAGGAAACTGAGCAGAAGAGGGGTTGTAAAGAATGTAAGAGCCATGGTGGGGGAGAATGTCCAGAGACCTCGCCCCCCTGAGCAACATGACACAAGGGGGAAGAAAAAACAAAAAAGAAAAACTGGCTCCTCTAACCCCCTAACCTATGGACAGATCCAGAATGCTACAGAGGAAGGACTCCAGTGGGTAGGGGACAGAGAGGAGGGAAACATGGACACCTTCACAAGATTTAATCATACAATGTATATACTTATTCATAATAAAGATATAAAAAAGAATTTAAGAGAAAGAATACAAGGAATAGTGCTTACAGTACTGTCTTACAGACACAAAATTGCCGTGGCATTCATGACCTCACAGTGGCTGGTGCTACACAAGAACCGCTTAATGAAGGAAAAACAATGACAGCATCAAAATAGACAAGAGACTGTTTGGAAAGAAAGGAGGGATTCGGTGAAGAGAGAATTTGGAAGGGGGAAAAGAAGGGTGACGGGAGGGGATTATAATCATGGTATGTTATCTGTATTATGGAGATTGTCAATAAAAAGTTTTTTATAAAAGAAAAACAAGTTTAAAGGATATGAAAAAATAACAGCAAATATTTCCTAACACTAAATGTAGTTGTTAATTTTCAAATTCATGAGGTTCCGATAAGTAAAAGTACAGAATTCATAAGTTCAACAGCAGTTCAGCCTCCTCTGCAAGGAGACAGAGCAAGTGGGGCCCCACAGCAGATGGCAGTTCGCTTATTTGGCCTGTGTTTACTTCTGATGTTGGTGCATACCTCATAAAGAAGAGTCTAACTCTCTTCATGCTAATCTTTGAAAGGTATACTACAAAGATTCACATATTATATTTAGATGTCAAAAAGGTGACTTTCAAACAGCAACAGAGATATGGTGCCAGATGTCTTAATAATTTGGTTTAAGATTGTCAAAATTCTACTATTTTGTGAAGGATGAACTTCATTAAAAGATGCTCATTATTGCTTTAATTTGTGGATTTCTATCTCAATGAACAAAGGTTCCAGTGGAATGTATTCCCATGGCATGATCTATCAAAAACAACCAACGTGGCTCACACACTTCCATTTAGCCAAGAAAACATGAACGTAAGGAGGAGGCCAGGAGACGGTAGAGCTGGGAGACCCAACCCCTTCAGGACCTCCCTACAGGGACGTTCATGGAGCAGATGTTTTTAAGGACTTTTCCTAGATAAGTATACTCTGATTTTACTTTGCAGTTCAAATTTTCATACAGTGCTTTTGCTTCCAAAGAATAAGGTGCTTAGGAAAAGTAAAGGTTATCCTAAACACCCTGGTGGTAATAATCTAGGACTACAGTAAACATTCACCTGACAATCATAACATGGCCATGAAGTTAATGCTCAATGATTGCCATAAGGAAACAATGATGATTTCGGGTTACAGCTTGTGATTCATCCAAGAAGACTCTGAAGAAGCACTTTTGTGAGCAACCACTGACACAGTAATTACAGGGCCTGTATTGAGCCATCACAAAGAAGCAGTCCTGGTCATCTCAATGATGTCTAATGATCCTGGCCATACAGAGAAAGATGCCAGGCTGACCCAGACCAGGATAGACAACTCTCTGTGTTAACAGATTAATAGATGAAAACCCAGTGTTTGGGCATGAAAGTTAAAAATCTCACAAAATTAAGCTAACAATTGCTTTCAATCCTTGGTGAATGTTGAACAAGCCATACAGAGCAAGTTGGGGATATTTTGTGATTTTATTTGCTAAATCAAAGTTTCAACTACTCATTTTAAATTTACAACATTTCTTCATTAAATGGCACTATGAAGAGGAAGGACAGCTCCTGATTACCAAACACTAGATTTACTTTCAGAAGAAAGCTCAGGCCTGCAACCCACAAAATACTGCTTCTGTATCAACACAAAAGAGTGCTGGAGATAAAATCCCAATCTACCAAGAAGGCAGAATGGAGGTCATTTATCCAACTTCCTTATTTTTCTGACAAGAAACTGAAGGCTGAGAGATGATTTTTATGTCTCACACACCCAAAACATGACAGGATGAAACTAAAACTCAGGGGCCCTGACTACCTAACAAAAACATCAGACAGGTAGCAAAGTCATTGCTGTCCCTGTCTTTGAAGGAGGGATTAATAATCTGATGATTTAATAGTTTTGAATTAAATTAAGTACAGAGTTTATTCAATTAACACAGGAAGAACTTTTCACACAGGATTGAAAATTTGTGTTCTCAACAAACTACTTTAAGAGTATTTTTAAGCTAGTATCTAAATATCTAAGCATTAAAGACCTTTATTAATGCAGGCCTCACTGAATGAAATGAGCATATGGGAAAGTGAATAACTACAACTAAGTCAAAGGTATTTTATGTAAGCATCAGTGTTTACACTGCATAAAACTCAGAATTATTTAAACATTTCCCATTTAATTTATATTATGCTGTAATTTATTATATTATTCAACACAGAAATGGTTTATAATTTGAGAAGGTTAGGAATTTGCAGAATGATTAAGAACAAAGTATTATCAATCACATATGCATATGAAAATGCATTACTTTGTATACCTACCTAAAAAATAATAAAAAGAAAAAAAATTGTCAGAATTATTTGTGGATAAACCTTTTACTTCACATTTCCCTTTACCAGGGAGAACAGGAGCAAGGGTGGAAATGTCATATATTGAAACTCAGGTTGGAAAGCCGGTTAGCTCTGAACATGATAAATATGCTAGGAATCCTCATTTTAGAAAATAGAAGACGCGACTGCTGCTTCAGCTGCTCAGTGTGAACACGCATGGCCACAAGTTTCACACTGAACCAGAGTGTCAGTTACCTTCTCAGCATCTCTTCGAATTCGGTTTCCTTCTTCTTGCTTGGCCTTTTCTCTGGCTTCTTTTAAACTGTTAAGAAAACACAGTCCATTCATACTTTCAGTGTCCTCCCTGTGCTAAGCCCTTTCATATCCTCTGCCGTAACCTGTTACAACTGATCCACTTACAGACAAGCACTTCCCTGTCTTGAGTGTCTGAGCCAGAGAAATTGCCAAAGATAAGGAAGGGTGTGAAAACTGACTCACTGGCCCAGGTCAATTAGAAGCTTTGTTCTGCAGACTGGATGGGTGTGCCACCACCAGTGACAAACAGAAGATGGGCTGGCAGGAAAATTCCCTTGAACAGGTAGAACCAAGAGCTCTGAAACAATGCTGTGACAAGGGTGGAACCAAGCGGAGCCTTTCAGGCATTGCTACCCACGCCCTGCTGTTTTTCAGCCCTTGTAAAATATGGGTTTCCCTTCATGCGAGAGCATAGTTGGAGTAAATGGTAAATTCGAATTGAGCTTCTAACCCTTTCTCGTGGATTACCTAATTCCAGTGTCACCCTGGAAGACAGGCATGTCTATCTCCCACAGTCTTATTCTGGAGGAAAGCCAGCAGTTTTGAAAGGTTAGATTTCCCTTTTTGCTGGTGTATTTAAAAAAAAAAAACCTGGAAAATCACAGAATTTAGGGTAGGTTTGAAAAGTGAAAGTACATGCCTCCAAGGTAACAAAAAAAAAAAAAAAAAAAAAAAAAAACTGGAAATCTGGGTGCCAGTTAGGATCAGTGTCTCTGCAACATGACGGGGCATGACCCTGAATTACACACCAGTTAATTGCAAAAGTCAGATTTGAAGTTTATTAATCTGTTGAATCTTTTTCTGCTCTGATTTTAAAGATCTGGTGATGTAAATATAGCACTTTGAAGTTTGTTGTCATATGGAGTACAGTCTACATCTTGTTTTACAGACACAGTATGAAATCGAATGGCCTTTTACTCACACCTGAGGCGTCATTGCTGAAAGTTGTGCCAGGCATTCCCAGAAAGATGAACCCCATCTCTTACCTTTCATGACACCCACCTTTTACACTACAAGTGAATTCGTACAAATGGCCATATTATTATTGTTTTAAATATTATTTATTATTGTTATTATTACTATTTAAAATTAGACACATTCAGCATGGGTCTCTACGTGGAACCAAGGGAACAATGTATATCAAATGACGAACCTAGATCATTCCACAATCAAGTTCTTTCCAAGTCTTATTATTTATTTCAGTGAAGGATTTCAAATTTCACAAATAACAAAACATCCTCTAAGTTTTGCAAATTTTAGTAGAAACATGAAGAAAGAGAACATCCAAATTAGGTGTGAGGCTTAGTTCACCTTTGGAGCATTTGGCTCTACAGTGTTCCCCATTCAGAGGTGGAGCCTCACAGAAGAGAGCAGTCACTGGAGGGGGAGCCTCACTTTCTATTTACGCTGTTTCCTCCATGCTGTGAAAATGGGATCCCAGCTCCCCACTTCTGCCGTGATCTCTCCATAGGACTAGAATCCCATTCAAAACCATAATCTAAAACTAAACCTTGTCCTTCTTTAAACTACCTCTAGTCAACTGCTTCCGGCAATGAGACGATAACCGACAATGATCACACGCTTCATGGGAAGGACCTCCTCTCTCCATGAGAGTCTCAGGATCACAAACAAGGGCATCTTTCGGGGCCATTTGGGGCTACTTACAAGAGCTCTGCACACATAGAACACATGTTGCCATGTGTCTTCCCATCAGGACCAAGAACTGGATCACTCTCTCTTGTGCATCCAAGCCTTCCATCTTTCACAAAGGAACGGAAAGCAAAGCACACATCCTGAAGAGAAGGGAAAGAAACACGGCTGAATTCCTGAATACAACTTTCAGAATTTTTTTACATAAATCATTGTCTCCACCCTCACAATGGACGAGAGATCGGTCATTTAGATGTGCCAAGAACAAAAGGCATGTCAAGCCATGAGAAGTAAGAATCTTGTTCAATTAATAAATGCCAAATGTGACTGACTCTTCTTGCCTTGCCTTACCAGAAAAGCTCACAGGATCTTAATACAGAAAGGGGTCATTTAGTCTTAATCTCATTTTAGGTCAATTTGGGCAAGACTTCCTGCCAACTAGCAATGCTGCTATGATTTCAACTGAGAGTAAATGACTGAACCTTTCTTTCTTTCTGTTTTTACTGCTCAAGAAAATTTCTGCAGAATTCTCTTTCTTTAACAGCAGAAATGTTGAAGAAAGGCCTTACTTCTACAGTAAACATACAGATTCAATAACTATCTTCTGCTTTTTCATTCCAGTGAAGCAAGACTGACTTCCAAACATCCCAACTGAAAGGGTGAAGAGGAGCACATCTGCTTTTCCTTATCAGGATTCCTGTGATGCTTCATCCTCACCTGCTCTGGGTCAGGGCTGTCACATTCGCCTTCATTCTTTATGCCAACTTGGCTCCTGCTGTTCCTGGAATCAACAGTTAGAAGACATACCCATTAATATGGCAGGATCCCCCACCATTTGAACCTTTTCATTTATTATAATATTGTAAATCTTTTCGTACCTGAAAGTGTCATGTACCATTATTTTCTTTACATGCGCGCCCGTGTGTGTGTAATGAAAGCCTACGTTTATAACTTGAAGTCAATGAAATGGAGTCATGTTTGAGTCTAAGGTTCTGACTTAAAAATAATATTTCCAGGAAATTTCCCCCTGTTTCTAGGATAGAGGTCATCATTAGGAGATGGGACAAAGTTACAGCTTATCACTAGATGTTGGATGCTCTCAAAGAACTTTATCATTGCCATTCCTATTTTTTAAATATAAATTTGAATTATCTAGCATACTACTAAACTACTCTTCACTTTGGCTATCATTAGTATTTTATTTTTCATAAAAACTTCACAAAGTACTAATGGTTAACTTTGTTCTACATAAAATAGCTTCAAATAATAACTGACAAAAAGACAGAACCATAAATATAAAATAATTATTATTTTTAAAGAGACAATTTAGCATCTATATAACAATTAATAATGATTAAAACAGTTTGAAGAAAGAAACTCAGCATACAAGAGTGATATAAAAAATACATGCTTTTAAATTATTTAACTTGGGGAAAGCTATTAAAACTAAATTCCAATATTGTTGTGGAGTCTTCTAGAAACCACAGCTAAGTGAAAAATGCAATGAGTAGTATAAAATTCAGAAAAATAAATTTTCACCTGGACCAGAGATTTAAAGATTTAAAACAGAATTTTCTTTTTTGTGTGTTTATATTGTGTTTTAAAATACAAATACAACCAAGGTCTGCATGGTCTTTGTCTATTTTGGTTTTCTATTTCCTTATGTTTATCCTTAGTAACTGCTGTACACATAATTTTAGACTGATTTGTGTTATTGCAGTCATTTGTAGGAGCAAAATGACTTAGAGGTTTAGTTTTGGTGAGATGTTTTTGAGAAGGGATAAAGCTTGCAGAATATTAGTCCCCTAGACTCCTGAAACATTAGGTATTTATTCCCTAATAAGCAAACTAAAGAGAGACAATTCAAGATTAGGGGCATGATTTCCATTGTACGTGGAATAGTTCTATCATGTTAGGTGGGATTCTGATCTTGTTACTGTCTTCATTTGGAAATTATAAGGAGACATAGTTTGCTGTCAAATTGACAAGGGATGGATTTGCAATAGTTAAATTTTGTTGTCAACTAGACCTTGGGTGGGTCTCTGAGGTTGTTTACAGGAAGGCAGCCTTCTCAGTAGGGGGCTAGAAATTAGCATCCTTTCCTGTGTGGGCAGTGCAGGAAGGAAATTCCAGAGACTCAGCAAGCCATTAAATCTGGGATAGGGCTGTAAGACCCCCACCCGCAGGCTATATAAGGGAGAAGGAAATCTGCCCACCTCCCACCTATTTGCTTGTTTGTATGTGGTGCTTGGACCTGTTAAAGGGGACCAGCCTCTTTCACCATTATGGAACTTCCCCTGGATCTGTAACTTCAATAAATCTTCCTCCCATTAAAAAAAAAGTTTAGGGGCATAAGCAGAATCTGCAAAGGAGCTATGCATCTTGATGATGGAAGACAATCAGTAACACAAACTGGCGGGGGGGGGGTGTGGGGAAAAAATCACACAGGACAATATATAAATGTGTTATCTGTCTGTCAAACAAGTTCACTGTGACAAGTTCCAATTATTTTTAATAATATTTTTAATTATTGAACACTTAAATGCCATTTAATTTTGAAATCATTTTGTACAACATATTGATAGAGAGTTGGTAGAAAAAACATAGATATAAGTATATGCAGTTGCAGTGACATCTATGTTTATGTATATACTTGTTATGTTTATAAACCTTGTTTACTTCATAGAGGTAACCTACATTTTAGTGGTCTAAAAATGTGTTCTATAATTTTTCCTCCAAAGAGTAGCAAAAGAAGTGATGCCACGAGTTTATGTATAAACCATTCTACCAAATGAAATATCTTAAAGACTGTGGAAGACTGCCATGGAATTGTGCTCCAGAGGCAACGTCTGCTTCCCAGAGTACTCACGCATTCTCAGCACACAGGTCACATCTGCTGCGGTATGTTCTGCCATCCGTGCCACAAACCGCAGAAGAATCAGTGTGACAGGTCAATTCCCCATCTTGGCTTCCTTTCTTAAAATCGGCACAGTTCAGCTGCAAAAGATATGACCAAGGAATGCCAGAGACAAAATATCCCTCCAGTACGAAAATAAGGTAGCATCTCAAATAAGGGATAAAATAATTCATTACCGACAAAAAAGATGAAAGGAAACAACGAACTGATACAATTATTGATAATAAAATGTGCTTTGAGAATAAATCAATTAGATTTTATTATGATTTCAGCCCCTGGCTGTTTGGGTAGATATCGTTCTGTTACAGAGCGTACAGAGATATGCCCTCCTTGCTGTCGCCACAGAGTGATAATGAGGTCCAGTTTAAATGAAAACCCTCTTTTACCTTTTTGGGAGACTTGCACAATATTGGGTTTATCATTATTCCTTCAGGTATGGTGGAGGGAATGAGTCCCACCTCTCCCATGTTTACTGGGGGAGCAGGAGCCATTCTCTGCACTGGTGTGGCCACTGGCAGGTTGCAGGTGCCCTCGCACGTAATTCTCCACCCGTGCTCGTGTAAGCAACCCTCACCCAACTTAATGCACACCAGAACAGAAAACTAGGTATCTAATTCGAAGAGGGACTATTTAGGAGAAAGATGAGCTCTAGTGGAAGAAGGGCAGGAGGGAGAACCAGAGAAGACAACAAGATGAGATTGTGATCACAGTACATTGTGTGCATATATAAGATCAGTTCTAAAATTACAAACTACAAGAATGTTCTAGGATTATAGATTCCTATGGTAATCAAAAGCCAGATTTCTTGTTTCACGACTCAAATCTGAGCGCTCGCCAGCATGGCTGTCACAACCTACCCATGCTCAAGTGTCCCTATTGGCAAAAGGAATATAACTTCACCAACTGCTGAGGGATATTTAAACGTGCTAATTCAGGTACATCAATGAAATAGTCCTAGTATATCATAATGATGCTTGTTGTGATTATTTAAAATGTTTTCTCTACTGACACTCGGGCCAAGGGAATAAAGATCATTTAGGGGTGAAGACACAGCTCCTCACGGACGTCCCTGCGGTGGCAGCCAGACAGAGACTGAGGACAAACCTAGTCGGTGAGAAAACCATTGCCCCAGACAACAGCTAGTGTTCACATCTCACATCTGCTGCCTACTCACTTCACCTCCTTCACCTCACTTTCCTCACCTGAAAACTAGAAAATGACACCCTCCCACATTACAGATTTGTAGCAAGGATCAAATTGCTGCTTATGAAGCAATATTTAGCAACCAGTATTGTGACACAAGCTAACTCAAGAATATATGATGCTAAATTGTCTTTAATGTTTATCTAGAACTGGAACATTTTTTTCCTTAGGACATCAGATTTAAAATAAATTTTGCTATCTTTATTTTAATGGTAAGTATGGAACACTTAGAGCATGTAGTTGAGACAACTTAGAATGTCACAAACATAAAAAATAAAAGTACAATATAGGCAAGCATATAGTGCATTCATCAATGAGATTATTTCCAGAAGGTAATGAAAAGGAGAAAAGATGAAAATAGAAAGAAAACATCGACAGCATTATCCTACTACCATGCTTCATGTCTAGAAATAACATAAAGAGAGTAGAAATAATACACAAGTGTTATAGTATCCATTTGTTTGCTCATTTGCTCTATAAAAGTCATTACACATTTACAAACCTTTGGGTATTCTACTAAACTGTGAGACTGGCACAGTGAACAGAAATATAGTCCTGTTCTAAGGAGCTTATATGCTAAAAAGACGAGAAAGACAAATGTATAACAACTGTAGGCTGGATGTGGTACATGCCACTACACATAAACCAAGCCACGGTGCCTGTAAAGGTGATGATGCAAATATACAGATGCTAAAAATATATTTTTCCAACACAATATTTGAGGGGAGATGAGATTAGTGAAATGGAACTATTCTAAGCAACTTCAGGGAAGAATGGCCAAAGGTTTGTGGTTACCAGGTCTTGCTGCTTAAGAGGCAGAAAAATTGGAGAATGTGCCATAAAGAAAAGGCTAAGCTGATGGCTTTCTCACAAATATTTCTGGAAGGTAAAAGGAATAAAAGCATAAGGAAGTTATGGATTAAAGTAATTAACCTTAAAGAATCATTGCTATTACCCTTCACCTGAAAGCCAACAGCAACATACTAGGTCACAGGTGTTGGCTGGGGATGACAGGGCAAATCAGAAGGCCACTGGGTGGTGATGAGAACAGGTGCAAGCATCCGCCACCCCACCTACCTGCCCTCTTAACTCCAAGGGTCAATGAATCACAACTCACAAAAAAATACCTCTTCTTAATGCTTACAATAGTGAATCCTGACCTTGTACATGGTAGCAGAATGAAACGAGTTCCAGAACTTTTAACTCTGGGCCTTATCCCCTGTCTGACACATTACACTCCTCAGAGCCTTGAGCATTTGCTGCATCATATCAGTAATACAATTTAACAGGAAAATACCTTCATATCTCAGGATAAAGCCACAATAAAAATGAGATAGGTTCAACTGGAAAATCAACTTCTGAACTAGACTATCAGAGCAGAGGACTTTCTTTGAAAGTAATGGGAATGGGGATTTTTAAAATAAGAAAGCCAAGGAAAATAAAGAATAGAAGTCCTCAAAGAGGGAAAAACAAAGACTGGTAGAAATACCTAAGAATTTCTAGTTAATGAAGAAAAAAGAAAAGTCAAGAGAAAGAAATAGCAACTAAATGCTAAAATGTACTTTGCTAAAATATTGTGGATGTATATGGCATTTTTTAGAAAATAAACAGAAAAGATTAGCATACATTAGGTGAGAAGACAGATGTTAAAATAGCAAAGATATTAACAATTATAAATGATTGACAATATGGTTTAAGAGTTCAGTGAAGTCATAATGAGAACAAAATGAGCATATTACATTTGAATAATCTTCCATGAAAAGTTGAAAGAAATTTTAAAATATTTTTCAAAAATTCTATGTGGTAAATTAAAAAAAATTGGAGGAAATCAGTCCAAACATAACAGAAATAACAAATATGAATGAATTAAGCACAAAAAAGACACTATGGATTTAAAAATAAGCTCAAACTATGTTTTTATCAAGAGAAAAATTAAAATTAAGAGGTATATAAATCTTTTTAATATATAAAAATATACAAGATATCATAACTAGAGAGGCAATATAGCAATATTAATATCTAAACAAATAGAACTACTAAATGACCCAAGTATACCACTCCTGGGTGTTTGCCCAAAGGATTCTAACTCAAGATACTATAGGAGACACTTGAATATGTGTTTATTGCTGCACCATTAACAGTAGTTAAGAAGTAATGGTCTAGATGTCCCTCAATAGATGAATGAAGAAAGAAAATATGGGATAGATATGTAGCTCTATCTATATATGTAGCCTCAAGGAAAAATGAAATCATTACATTTGCAGGATGTAACTGGATGAATTTATGATAGTTAGAATAAATCAGACTCAGAAAGATCAATATGGCATGTTTTCTCTCATAGGTATGCTGGGTTACACACACACTCTCCCTCTCCCTCTGTGATTGAGTGTGTGTGTGTGTGTGTGTGTGTGTGTGTGTGTGTGTGTGTGTGTGTGTGTGTGTAGTTCAGGAAAGCAGACAAAAAATTATGAGAGGCAAGGAAGAGAGCTGAAGGGAGAAGAGAGGAAGGGAAAACCAGCGCAATGAAATACATGCAAACTAAGACAGAAGGGGGCAGTACTGTGGGGAAGTAGGGGACCAGAAAGAGGGCAGCCAGGGTGATGGGGAAACCGCTGAGGGGGAAGAGGATGACACAGGGTTGGGAATATGCTGGAATGAAAGTTGCATGCTAACCTAAACTTTAGTTAAAATTAAAATACTCTTGTCAAGAAAGATTCTTTAAAAAAATCAATAAATTATGTGTTCCCAAGTCTGTGCTGAAGTGAGCAATAGCTAGCAAAGATACAGAAATGAATGCCACGGAACACAATTAGATGAAACATTAACAAAAATGTTGACACATTTAATATGATAACTAAGAGATGAGAAAATATATAAAATGATAGTGAAATGATTTTATGAAACTTGAAATATGAATGAAATGAAAGCATTCTATATGTTTATGCTAATATATTTGAAAGCTAAAATAGACAAATGGTCACACAAATGTAAAACACTGATATTATTAGTATAATAAGCAAAAGGGGAGAAGCCAATGAATATTAATTCAACTACTACTCTACTCAAATATTTCCTCCTCTCAGTAACCAGGACTGAATAGCATTGCCATGTAATTTTCAGAAATACACAAACTGAGGGCCTTAATGAGGCATTATTCACATACCATAAAACTCCATCTAGGGCCTGGGGAGGTAGCTCAGTTGAGAAATTCTTGCAAGGCAAGTGTTAGGAGCTCAGTTTGACTCCCACAGCCCACAAACAAAATCTTGGCATGGGGATTCAGAAAGATAGATCCTTGCAGGTCTCTAGACAGCCACTCTGACTTAATTGGTGTTCTCCAGACCAAACATGGTGACAACTGAGAGGGGAAGTCAAGGCTAGCCTCCATTTGCAAACAGAGACGCACACCTGGCCATCCCACACATATGCAAAAAAAATTCCTCTCAATTTAATTGTAGAATTCAATGAGTTTTAAAATAAATTTAGAGTTGTAGGGCAACACTGGAACCCAGTTTTGGAATATTTCTATCGACCTAAAAAAATGTCAATAATAAAATTTAACAGGAAAATACCTGAATTTCTTTCTGACCAAACTAGCATTTTCTAAACATTTCATATAAATAGAACCACAAACATGTAACTATTTGATTGTAAATTTTCCCATTTTTCAAAATATTTAGATTTAGGATTGTGAATCATTGTTGGTCATGCACTCCTTAATGATGTTGACAATTAGAGTCCACAAATACAGTTTGGTGTGTTCATCCACTTACCTAAGAACATTTGAGTATCTGAATTGATTTCAGGTTTGAAATATTAAAAATAATATTTCTATGAGTATGTCTGACTCTAGGTGGACATGCGCTTTGGATTTTACTAGATTTCTAAAACAATTTGCTGGTTCCTATAGTAAATCTTTGATTAAGATAAATCATGAAGTAAAAATCTACATGCATTAAAATTTGTTATGATGAAGTGTATTTTGTAATATAATTGTCTAACAAGATAATTTTTGTTACTGTCTGAAGTTTTCACAAGTAAGATTTAAAAATAATAAAAAGAAAGCATTTAATAATGACCAACATATATTCAACCAATTGAGAACAAGAAGGACTTAAAACTTATACTAAAATCTCTATAATAGGAATATTGCTGAAGAGGAGGAGGAAGGATTAGCAGAGCCAAGGGACATATCCAGAGGCATTGCTCTCCAGAGCCGCTCCTAGCCCACAACTCCATGGTACATTCCTGCAGTCTCACTGTGGAAGGCCCTCCGTGGAAGTGGGGCAGGGAGTTTGTTCTTAACAAATATATTTTTTAACCCTTATAATAAATAAATGAGACCCGAAGTGATGGCTGACAGCCAGGCAGGAGATGAGCCATCCCTACCTCATCATCTAGGGCCCCAGTGAAGCCACAGAGGAAATGACAGAATGAACAGAAGTGCTGCCTCCACAGCAAGTCAGACAACCCATGCCAGGGTGATGGAGGCAGACACCCAGGAAAGCCAAAACAGTCCAAAGCAGAAACCCAGAGACTCTTAAGAGCTCAACCGTAAAGCAAACTTAAAACTCACCCACCATGGCTCAGGGAGTTTTGGGGAAAATGGGGCAGAACGATTGTAAGAGCCATGGTGGGGGGAATATCCAGAGAATCCCCCCTTTAACAACAACAACAACAACAACAAAATACTCACTACTGCCTGTATACTTCCTAACCCTCCATCCCATGGACCATTCTAGCAATCCCACTGAGAGGGCCCTCAGTGGATTTGGGGCAGGGAAGAGGGAATTGGGGGTACCATCATAAGACTTGTTCATACAGTGTTTCTAATTATTAACAATAAATATTTAGTAACAATAATATTAAATAAAATATAAATTAACTTTAGAGGTATTCTTTTTAATGTGAGGAGAAAGTAGTTTGATGTTCAATATCATCAATACTATTTTAACCCTAAATCCTTGTCAATGACAAAGGAATGAAAGAAAAATAAATACTAATATTGAAATGAAATTGAAAACTCCAAATTTCAATGTGTGAAGGTGATACTACCTAGAAATAAACAGCACCATAACCAGTAATCCACCAAAATTAATGAAAATATCAAAAGTTGTCTTATATAGTACAACCTGAGAAATCAGACTTGAAAGAAATATCATACAAACCAAAATACCATTGAAAATAACAATAAAGCTATATTTTAACCATAAATTTTATATACATTAATAATTGTAATGATTTCCTTAGAAAATATTTGATAATTCAATAATATCTACAGAACTTACCTAAACTGTTCTTAAATTGAAGAAATTAATATAGTCACTTTATTCATTGTATCTGTAATCATGTTGCTACCAACTTCAAATTGGATTTATGAATTCAAGAATTCACTTGTAGTATATGAAAACTCTGTGTTTAGGGGTTTGAGGGCTGACTTCCCTCACAAACAAGATGACATGAGTTCAGATCCTCATGTCCATGTAAAAGCTGAGCACGGTAGGAGATGCCTGTAATTCCAGCTCTGGGGAGGTAGAGACAGGAATATTCCTAGTTTAGCTGAATTTGTGAGCAACGAGTCTAATAAGAGACTCAATCTCAAAAATAAAGTCAAGGATGATTTAGGAAGACACCTGTCATTGCCCACTGGCCTCCACACACATGCACCACACATGCATTGTGCCTGTGTACACAGATACACCCACTTCTATTGAACACACATGCACATGCATAAAGCATTTGTATACCTATGGATATTTTAATAAATTTTTAATGACATGAACTAAACCAAAGGATTTGCCTCATTTGCTACTAAAACAATGAACCAACTTGAACACTCGGGACAAAAGACAAGACCATAAATTGTGGATGAGTTGACTGGAGTGGGAGAGACAGAAATGGTGAAAAGAATCCAATGTGGTTATATTTTGGAGGCAGTAACAAAAAAACTTGGTGGGGTGGATTTCTTGGTTCAGAAGTTGATGAAGGACATACTAACGAAGAAGAAATTGATGATGAAAGAAAGATCACATCTGTAGGAGGCACATTCTTGGACAGGTAGAACACCTCACTTTCCAAATGAGTATAAGGCTGATTTTTAATGGGAGGAATGTATATGAGAAAGCAGGTTGAATTAACTGTTGTGAAGGAAAAATAATACCAACAAAAAAGACAGCAAGGTAATTGTTTTTACTGCACAAAATTACTTGAAAGTCATGTAACCCAACACTAACTTCTTAACCTTATAAGTAGGTGGTTTCCTGGCAGCAAAGATCTATTCATCTATGTCTTACTCAGGCATAACATGATTGATAGAGTCCTATAATTTTATTTCTTAAAATTCAACTAAATTAAAATTCAATTAATTTATCCCTTAGATGTAAACATATAACTACTAATGTTGTTTAAAAAGCAATGTGGCACATGCATCTGGAATCGCTTTGTAGTGGCTGGAGGCCCTGGTGCACCCATTCTCCTTGTCTGTCTCTCTTCTATCTCTCTCTGCTTGCAAATAAATACAAAAAAATTTATAAAATCAAAATGCTAAGATTAGAGTGTGTGTGCTTTGTTTGTAATTTACTTGTGCTTTCGACTTTTAAATACCATTGACATATCGTCTTAAAAGAATCAAGGATTTAGGATGAAGAGAGGAGAGGAACTTACAGAGCAAATGACCTGAATGTGACAGAGAAAAGCAGATTTATTTCAAAGTTTCTACCAAACCTTTCCTCCCTTCCTTTCTGTATCTTAAGAAGTAGCCCTCTTTGGATCCTGGGGCAAAATAAAGTAATGGAAGAGGATTATGAATAAATTGCAGTATATTCATGAATAAAATTATCAAAATATAGCATTCTTTTATCAATGGAGGATTTACAGGTATTGACCAGCTGGGTGGTTGTTGTGTTATTGTTTTAAAAAGGGAGACTAATTGACAAGAATTTTGACAACTATGTTTATAGGAGAGCCAAAGCAGGGAGATGGTTGCTGGGTGGTATAAGTACTAAGGATGGTATAAGTACTAAGGTGTGTGCACCATAACTGATTAGCTTAATTATGTGACAAGGCCTGGAGAGGAGGAAGAGAAAGAAAAATAGGGCAAGAAGCAGCACAGAAGACCCGGAGGTGATCTCCAGGCCTTTCAGCAGCTGTTAACATCCCAGTTTTGTCACTTCACTGGGAAATATTGTGGGGCAGTAGTTCCATCAAGATGGCCCCACAGTTTTATTTTTAAATTTTTCTATAAATTTAAGTGAAATGGTAATGTGCTGCTTCATATCTGTACAATTCCTTTAATTGTACTATTTAATTTTTAAAATAATTTTATTTATTTAAGAGAGAGAAAGAGTGAGGATGGGTGCACCAGGGCCTCCCCACCACTGCAAAGCGATTCCAGAACACATGTGTCACTTTTTCCATCTGGCTTTACGTGGGTACTGGGGACTTAAACCCTGGCCCCCAGGCTTTGCAAACAACTGCCTTTAAATGCTGAGCCATCTTCTCCAGCCCTATTAGTTGTTTTTTTAACTACTAAATCTATCTCAAGCAAATTATTAGCTTAAGTCTCAATCTGCAACTATACAATATATAAATAAGTAGCTTCTGCTGAGTTAGAGTAATACTTCAGGTATTACAAAATATAAATTAGGAAACAAAAGAGGAAAACAAGACGGAAATAGAATGAGCCAAATGTCTGGTAATACATGTTAAGGACTATGGGTTGGTTATTAAATTTAGTATCTTATTTAACATGCAACTGATAAATGAGAAAAATGAATTCCATACATAAATTTCCCAATTTACACAGACAAGAAGAGATCTAACATTGATATTAGCTCCCTGGTCCCAGAATGGCCCTTACTAGAAGCACACAGGACAGGTGTGAGAAGTCGTCATGAGAACTCACACCAGCAGGCTTACTCCACCTCTGAGGGCCTGTCAGTGCTCAAAATCTTTTCAGAGAGTCTGGTTATGGGCTGGGCCGACGGGCAAGATGTACCGGCTGCTTAGACCACCCTTGGACTAAGCCACATTCCCTCCCTGTTAAGAACCTAGTAATTAGGAAACAGGGAGATAACTCAAAATAGTTCAGCATCATCCCGAAAGCAAACATGACAGGATGACTCCAGAGTCTCACCTGTGCTGGGGAAGTGTTTTCAGTGGCTCTTGCTAAGAGCCTGGACCTTTTCTGAGATTTGACTTCTTGTTCTCTGGAAAAGAATAAAGAATAGCCTAATTTAAACACTGCTAGCCCAACTTTTAGAAAGAAAAACTAACATAGAACACTTAAATTTGTTTGCTCTCCTAAGCCTAACGCGGCATGTCGGAAACAGAGACAGGTCTTCGAATGGGCAGGTGGCACACACACCCCCCGACATGGACTAGCAGCCAGAATTCAGCCTTTGACCGACTGCTTCTCAGAAGGCATATGGTCTCTTAAAGCACTGTATTTAGACTGAATCCCTATTCCAGCTCTTAAGTGCAACACTACAAATGAACCCAGTCCACCTGCTGTCTGACAGTACCTTTTCCGTGTCCTTCAAGCCCTTCTTTTCAGTTAAGACAATAAATTTATGCAACAAAATTTTCATAGGTAAAAATAGTTTAACAAGTGACTGCAAAGTAGCAAACTCTGATATGTCTTGAGATGTTTTATTCTTGCTTCTAAAACTACCAGTAAACTTATTATATTCACAGATTTGGTTTCCTATGTTTGAATAGGAATTAAATGTAACGAAAAGGAAGCTTTATGAGAAAGAATTATTCAACCTTCCCCGGGCTTCCCCTCACTCTAAATCCATCTTTATCCTTCTACAGTCTTTTGACTATAAGCAGCCCATATTATCAGAGCTTTAGATGTCACAATAAATCTCTCACACATGCCAATATGACCTTTAAAAATAACGTATAATATAGTGATCTTAAATGGATAAGTTTCGTATTATCTTTGACAATGTTTCAAAATCCATGAGGGCCCTGTGGGCCCTGGGCGGTTGGCAGAGTAGTAGCGCACTTGTCTGTGAATCCCCAACTTTGGGGGAGGGGAAATCCAAAGAGACTCATAAAGAAATTAAGACTCTCTGGTTTATAGCTATATAATTGATAACTCAAATCACGGGGTGCCTTCTGGTTGTTATTGAAGAGAAGGAAACCAAGTTAAGGAACCTTGATGAAATGATGAAGTACTGGTAACTTTCCACTGTGCTAATTCTTTCTGAGCTGCATGGAGTTGAAAGCTCTGCTCACACCTTTCCATCTCCTCCTCACATAATCCCACAAGACTACAGACTTGGGAACCTCACGGAGCCTGAATGTATGTGCTGAACTCTTTCTGCTGGCTGACTGCCACGGGCAAGCCTGGCATCTTTCTCAAAGGCTCTTCTCAGCCTCTGGGCTGTAATGCAATCAAGTCTCAACAGGCCCAAGGAATCTGACTGTCTCCCTCAAGTTCTTTTATCCCAAAACCAGGAAGCTCAAAGTGTAACTCTATCCTCCAAAGACTAGAGTGTTGTGTATACCATTATAACTGGGATCTCTACTTCTGAAATCTCACTGAGTGATCATTAAAATCATTCTAAGTGGTGACAATTATCTAGTTTCGTATTATGGAGGGCATCCAAATGGATCTCCTTTGGGTTTAGGAAAATGCAGTTGAAGAAAGAAGAAACTAATATAGTTATACCAGAAAGTAGCAGGAAACTCAAATATCTGAAAGGAAAGTGAACTTTACTCACAGTATCATTTTGCATGAGGCACATTTCTTGAGGAACATGACTCCATCAGGAGTTCGAGGAGACTTTTTGTCTTGAGAACAGAACAGTTTCCCATTTTTCATCAGTGATTGAAATTCACTGCATGTCTCCTAGGAAAGCAAGTTGTATTTTCAGAAACTTGATCAAAGCAAGGCTTTCTTTAAGGAGATCTTTTTTCTTGAAGAGTATTTTGTCGCTGCACATAAAGAATTTAGTTAGTTAATATAAAAAAACTAAATGAAACAACTCTTCCTTGCCATGAAGATACCAAATTCATCTAATAAGTATTTATCTCATAATGTTAGTGAATGGTTAAAAAAAAAAGGTCTGAATTTATTCTCCAGAGCACTCATCTATGACCCCAACAGCATTAGCAATTAATTTTTCAAAGGCTTATTTATGCTACTTAAATCAGATTATATATATATATATATAGATATATAGTTGGAAGAAAATTAAATCTTGTAACTATGTAAAGTTCTCAAAGAATGTCTGATACTTTGTAGATATTCAATACATGAAATGATTATTATCATTTTGGTGGCTGTGGTGGGTGTTTATTATTATTATTACTGGGATACACTAAGATAATACATTAAATACTAGCACACAGTAGAATCATAGCAATTTCTGGGATCTGAAAGGCACATTATAGGAACAAGACAAGATGTCTGTGAGCAGAACTGCCAAGTGCCCTCCCACCTTCTCTACAATCTGATCTGCAAAGTACCAGCTCCTAGATATGCTGACAGATATCAAATTTACAAACTACTCCTTGGGCACTTCTGTATCAGAACCAGCTTCCACACACACAGACAGGTATTCTGGAAAAGCTCTGCGTCCTTTGGCACATCATCTGCCTTGTGAATACAGAAAGATTTACTTTATGAAGCTGACATCTCAGAGACTTTCTTCCCAGGACGTGGCAGAGACCTAATTTATCTTCGAATTCGCATTCTTTTCTCTAATGCACCTCCACCGCAGCAATCGCCAACACTATCATGATGGGAGTTTGCAGAATCATGTTCCACACTCAACCCCCACCTCTCCTTAGCTCTCACTCTCACTCTTGCTCTCTCTTATTTCGCTTTTCTTTTCTTTCATTTTCTTTTTTGTTTTACCTTGGGCAATTCTCTTGTTCTGCTATTTTAGCTATTCAATGTCCTCAAAGATGTGCTGTTCTTCCTGAGTTTTGACTTTCTCTATGTTAATACCAGTGATTTCTCTTTATGAAGTTCAGAGGGAAGTGAAGAATCCATTTTGAACATTAAAATGAGTGGGGGGAAAGGATGATGGACTAGTCTTTCAAGAGAAAGGAGCTGTCTTCTCAGTCACTCATTCATTCAGCATGCTTTACTGAAGGCCTGCTATACATGTGACAGTCACCTAGGCGTGAAGTCACTTGAAGATCAGTTGTTGAAGATCATTTTTGTTACCGATTTAAGCCCCAAAAGTCCCGTGTTCAATATCAGTTTAGAAAGTTGACTGGCCTTTGAGAACAAGCCTTGTGAATCCAAGGTTTCTGTTTTGTTTTGATTTTGCCAAACACAAATCTTACTTACAAAGCCTCCAGGTGCTCTATCAGAAGATACATGATAACAAGGTATTTTCTCCAACTACAAAACTTTTTCAAGGAACTGATTCTAGGATCCTCGTAACTGGCAGATGGATTTTTGCCTGGTTAGCACTTAGGGTCTATGGATACCATTGTGCCTAATCCAGCTTTGTAAAAATGCTCTTTTTACAAAGTTGTGGGGAGTACATAGCATTTATAGAATGAAAAAAACAGAATATCAGACTATTGCTGGGAAATTTTGCTAAGGTTGACCTGCTGAAGCATCTCCCAGATTGTTCCCATCACCTACTGATCTTGTCAGAGTGACAAAGTAGTAATTTCTGGCAAAAAAGAATAACTGGGCAGGTTGAAATCTGTGTCTTGGTGTCTGCTTCAGTAGTGTTCTATGCCAGCTCTGCAATTTCTCTCCTAGCATGCCAGACATCAAAACTTTTAGAGTCTTAAAAACTTAAAAAAGGAGGGCTGGGGAGATGGCACAGTGCTTAAGACACTTGCCTGCAAAGCCTCCTGACCCAGGGTTCAATTCCCTGGTGCCTTTGGAAAGCCAGAGATCCACAATGTGCAGTGGCTAGAGTTCCTGGCATGCCCTTTCTCTCTCTCTCCCTCTCTTTCCTTACAAACACATAAAACAAAACATTAAAAATATTCTTAAAAACTTAAAAGGAGAGTAGAGCCTAGGGTTTTGTAATAAAATTTTAAAAACATATCCTTTGTGAGGTAGTTCTTAATGCTAATGCTAGGATGAATCATAAAATCACAATATAAATCACACTAATCTTTATTGTACTTCTACAATGAGGTGGCTCTATCTCATTTTTCTGAGCTTTCAATGGTCTGGGTATTGTTGTGCTTGAGCACAGAGAAAGGCCTCACAGTGAACGTGTACAGCCATCCTACAGAGGGATGACGTGGGAGTAGATTCGAACCAGAAGTCATCCTGAGTGAGAAGGTGAGTTGTCAGCAACTCATTTCTTGCTTTGAAAATCCCAGTTCGGAGCTTGCTTTTGTTTCTTATTGTTGCTGTTGTGTTTTCTCCACATCTCAGAGAGACTGGGTCCCCCTCAGGCCAGCGGCTGCTCATTTGCCTCCCTTGCGTTGGTCTAATTGTTGTCTTCTGTCCATCCAGGTGCCCAGGAAGGGGCATGGTCTTGGTTTTGTATGGGAGTGCTAAGGGGTTTGCTTTGGTTTCAAAAACCCTTCTTTGGTGATAAATTTAGGCACATATGCAAGATCCTTGAAGAAGACTACCGTGATTTTCCCCATTCTGTCTTGAGTTTCTAGCTTCTATGGTTCTAGAAGACACCATGCTAATGAATTTGGAAAACAAGATAACCAATCAGCATCATCGTTAGGTTTCCTTTCTGGAAAATATGTCCAAAGAGAATGATTAGAAACTTTCAGAGAAATCATAACTTCTTTGTGTGTTTCTTGCCTTGTATGACAGTACAAGGTGGCTAAACCTATATTTTAAAGCATTTTTCGGTGAAATGGAATTTAATGACTTGAAAAAAATTTAGTACAAAACTGGCAACTACAGTCCATCATCATTACAAAGGAAAATGATTGTGACACGCATGCTCAGTGAGATTTTTATAACATTCTCCTTTTCTAAGATAAAATAGCTAAAGCAAGAATTCTCCCTGGTTTTCTAAATCCAGAATTTTTTTCTACTCTATTTTTTGGAATTCTCCTTCATCAACATTCTTAGACAAAATAATAGAGGCAGTGGTGAAATTCTCTGGAACATTTCTGTAACTGTGTTTCATTTACTTAAAACAAAACACACTGCAGTAAAATGTGTCAAAAAAAGTAATCATATTTCAAAAACAGTTGGCGCAGAGAGGAGCTATTTCATATTCATAATTTCTTAATGTTCAGTCTTAGGAAATTAACAAATTTTGTTATGTATGCTAAATGCTAAATTAACGGCACACATAGCAATATGTATATAAACAAAATGTGTGCATGAGAGAGAAAGGTCCTTTTAACTTTCAAATCATCAGAGGAAAATAGCTTCTGTAAAAATTGATTCTCTTATTTCTCAAAAGCAGGCCTTCCTTCCATAGTTTGGCCTCTGAGGCACTCACTTCTGCCTGTCTTCCAGGAATTGCCAATTCTTGGTCACTCCTGGTGACTTTCAATCCTGTTCCAGTACTGTTTCCTCAGAGAACCTCCATGATTATCTGGGTTAAAAACAGAGATCACTTTGATTTCCTAGAATTCCTATCCTTATTTCTTCTAGCATTAATCATTATTTATTATTTCTATATAAGTTGCAAAAAGGCAGGGTTTTCATGTTTTGTTTTGTTTGATTACTAATATTTATGTATTAAGATGTATGCTACATACTACATAGAGAAACTTTTTTGCATGATTACTAGGTTAAATCAACAATAGTAATTATCTGAAATTTTAAATTACTCCTTTAGCATAGTAGATTGCTTCTTGAAGACATTTGTTACAGTAATACATTCTGTGTGTGTATGTGTGTATGTGAGAAAGAGAGAGAGAGAAAGAGAGAGAGACTCAAGTTTTGATTGAAAAAGACTTTTTTCTGAGTTATTCAACAAAAGCCATGTACCTTTCACTACAATGTGTTCTTTTGTTGACCACAAACCATTTTACTTTCACAAATTTGTAGTGGATTTAATGAGAAAAAGAAGAACTAACCTGATTTGCATCTCCACTGGCAGCATCTGGGACAAAAACGTAGAAAACAGTTACAAATGTAAAATATTTAATAAACAAAACAAATTTAAATTTAAATCTCTTTTTTTTTGATTTTTTGAGGTAAGGTCTCACTCTAGCTCAGGCTGAACTGGAATTCACTCTGTAGTCTCAGGCTGGCCTTGAACTCACAGTGATCCTCCTACATCTGCCTCCCAACTTCCTGAGTGCTGAGATTAATTCAGTTTTTGGATTGCTCTTGTGATCATATGTTAGAAAGCCACAAATTGTCTTGAATACATTAAGATATACCATGGCAAATAAAATTAGGCCAATGCACTAGAGATTGGTGCCCACTCACACATAGATAGGTCTGATCACTCAGACAAATATAGTTATTTTGAAAAATAATACTCGTGTGCTTTCTCTGACCTTTTTCAAATATCTATTTTATAAAATGGTCCTCTTGGAGTAAAGAGAAACATTTTCCATTTATAAATTTTAGTGTAATGTGCACACCAAATATGTAATACCAATTCTAAGATATCTTAAATTATAATGTAGTATGAAGCTTAAATCATATATATAACATTTCCTAAATTCCTTATATAGAAGTAAATATTAGAAATGTGTAAAAATATGACTAATTTAATTAAAAACTATTATAATCTTTCATTAACTGCCTATCTTAAACCGATACACTTATTTCAGGAAATGGGACAGTATTCATGTATTAGAATCTCACCGGCTTTATCTCTGATAATCTGTTTTTCGAAATGTAATGTTCAGAGATTGATAAACCTAAGCAACTTATATCCCCCAACCAATTAATGAACAAAAGCAAAATCCTATCTCCTAACTTCCACAAAAGTCTTTCACCCTTTATGAGCAATATTTTTATTTAGAATTTGAAAGTAATATAAGCTACAAGACATGACTACTTTAAAGCAAGAACAAAAACATTGAACTTGTTTTGTAAAATATTTATTTATGTATATGGTATGAATATATTCATATATGACTTACATGTTAGTTTTAAGGTGTGTGTGTGTGTGGTATGAATACAAGGTTTGATGAAGGTAAGAGGTAGAATAGTCTATTAGTTTCATAACTAATAAAGCAATAACAAAGACCTCATGAATAAAACTCGAGATGTTCTCTAACAACTTGCTATTTTGAAAGATAACATAGTTATGAATCTATAAATGTCAATCTTCAAAATTGTGACTGGCAAGATATTTTAGGATTTTAACACATAAATACACATGCATATAAATGTATACCTATTTTCTAGATGAGTTTGGATAGAAAAGTCCCTTCCCCAGGACTTTGAGATATGTGCTAAGAAGCTTGTATTGTGTACAAATTGCTCACCTTGTTTGAGACAAAGGGCCAGAGTCAGAAGTACAGGCACTGTGAGTATCTTCATGTTGAAGATGATGTAAGTCTGCTACAGGTCTGCCCTGGGCATTGCTCAGCTGGTGCTCAAAGACTGAGCTCGGGAGATGCAGCTCACTTTTATGCAGCCCTGCTGCCACTGATGACTCACAACAAAACCAGTTGTTCAGGCCAGTTTAGCTCCTGTCCCGTAGTGTCCTGTCAAGGTGTGAGATTTAAGTAGCTAATGTCTGTTTCTAAGGCAATAGTGTGTTTTCGTATGCTCATCCCCAGAAGATGAAATGCAATGACCCTCACTCAAAGATGAGCACCTCCAACCCCACATAGAATCAAGTTCCCAGCAACTCCAGCCAGCCCATCTCATAGACACATGAACTGGACTCCCTTTTTTCGCGCGAGGTGAGGGGAAAAGAAGACAGATTGGTTTTCCAACCATAAAAATATAGAGTTCTGTGTCTGAATACAACTGATGGAAATGGGAGAAACTAGGGATCCTGTCAGTTACAGTCATAAATATTCTGAAGTGTCTGAATTAACTGTCCTGAGTTCAGTTATATGTTAGAGACAAAGGACTAAAACAGAATACAGAAAAGGCCTATCATTAGAAAAGTGAAATAACCTCAGAGAGGGACTAGTCACTCTCCTAAGAGCACATATTTGAAATAGATAAGGGGAAGCTGGGTATGAGGTCAGCTTTGCACTCCATACACATGTGCATCGTGAAAGGCAGAAACTCCGTGCAAACATGTCTTCTATAACAGCTTTAAAAAATCTTCGCGTGTGGGAATGCAACTCGGTCATTGGATACTTATCTAGCATATGAGAGACTCTGGGTTTGATATCCAGCACCATAAAATACTCTTAATAAAAAGAATATTTCATTTTAATGAAATATTACACTCATGAATATTTGAGACAGAAGACTTAACTTTCCATAGCCCATAAACATAAAAATTAACTAGGTGTTCACTAAATAATTTTTTTATAATTTGGCCTTCCTATAAGGAAAAGTAAGTAACCAAATGTTTTAAAGATATTTTGGGGGCTGGAGAGATGGCTCAGCGGTTAAGGCACTTGCCTCCAGTGCCTGAGGCCCTGGGTTCAATTCCCCAGGACCCACATAAGCCAGACCCACAAGGTGGTGGACCTGGTGCATTCATTCTCTCTCTCTCTCTCTCTCTCTCTCTCTCTCTCTGCTTGAAAATGAATAAATAAAATAAAAATAAAATATTAAAAAAATTTACTTTCAGTTCTGTGCATGCACTAGTAAAAATGGTTAATTTAAAAGGAATGTGTAATACTGTACCCTTTTTTAAGTATTTGAAGTAGATTTTTTTAAGTAACTTGATTTTTCAAGGATTAAACACTATCGTTAGCAAGTGCCTAAAGATGTGAAACAGTTTACATATGTCAACTGTAAGAGTAGGTCCTAGATGGGCCCATTCCCCTAATAGTTTTATCAAAGAAAGCCATAAATAGAAGCTTTGAGAGCTATCTTGTTATGCACTTTATACTCATACAGTTTTTGTGCAGTTTGTCTACTTTCATAGTGGAGTATTTTTTGTATAAAACCTGTTACAATTGTGTTTCTTAAATTGAGCCTGGGTGGAATTTATTTGAAATATGCAGCATATATTAATGTATATGATGGTTAAAGAGTGGTAAGCATTGTTAATTTCATTGATAATGAAGGTTTTCTTCAATTAAATTTATTTTGTTTGTGTTGGCAAAAATAACAAGATTAAAAATGTACAAATGTGATATTTTTCTAGATATCTCTTCTTGCTTCTTATTGCCATCCTGTAAGCAGTGCCTTTATCTCCAAAGTACTTACACTGTCAGCTTAACTCTCCCACCTGAGAAACAGTATAAAAGTGAGACACAGCCGGGCGTGGTGGTGCACGCCTTTAATCCCAGCACTCGGGAGGCAGAGGTAGGAGGATTGCTGTGAGTTCAAGGCCACCCTGAGACTACAGAGTGAATTCCAGGTCAGCCTGGGCTAGAGCGAGACCCTACCTCAAAAAAACCAAAAAAATGAATAAATAAATAAAAGTGAGTCACTACAACCAAAGAATTTGAATCTAGTCATGGTCAGATTTCCATATACATAGATGTTGTGGAATTTATGTGATCAAAGGTGTTTTTATAATTTTTCTAATGAAGTTCATCATCACTCAACTTAGAGAGCATACCAATATTCTCAGCATCATCCAAGTCACGGTAAATTATTCCTTTTCTTTTCTGTCATGAAATAATATGGTTCCTATAAAATCAATAGTTAACTACTATTGTAGTAGCCTTACCGTTCCCCAGTGACCACAAGGGACAAGGCCAAGTGTGCTCACTGTCACAGTAAGTTTTGGTTTAGAAAACCCAAGTCCATCATAACTTAATGGAAAGGGAACAGGGCAGAGAGGGAGTCAGTCTGTTTCCACTCCTGTCACTACAGCAACACAGTCTAAAGATAATGAACCAGCTTTGGAACAAGGTCTCTCTGGATCCAAAACTTGACTCACCAATTGCTATGCTGCCTGCCTTGGGAAGGCCATTTACTTCCTCTGGGTCTGTTTCCTAACACGTCAAACAGAGCTAATAATGCCTACATTGTACACTTGTTGTAAGACTTAAATGTAATCCATATGTTGTGTTTTTGTATGTATATGTTTATGACTGAACAATGCCAAGTGTGTGTGGTGAACCTTTGGTTAATGACAGCGGATCTTTCCGTAATGAAGTGGTTATATTAGACAGTCTGAAAGGTTCTAAGAGGAGGCAGCATGTCTTGAATGTAGATCTCAAAAACTGCCGCACAAGGCTGGAGAGACGGCTCAGCGGTTAAGGCACTTGCCTCCAGTGCCTAAGGCCCCAGGTTCAATTCCCCAGGACCCACAGAAGCCAGAGCCACAAGGTGGTGGCCCTGGTGTCTGTCTGTCTGTCTGTCTGTCTCTCTCTCTCTCTCTGTATCTCTCTGCTTAATAAAGAAAAAATAAAAATTCTTTAAAAAAAAAGAAATCAAACTTTAAAAAAAAACTGCTGCACATTAGCTGACCATAAATAACTCCTTCAACATATTCTGATATGAAATTAAAATAAACATACATTGTCTTTTTCATTTCATCATTGTAACCATTCTTTGTCTCTATAAAAAGTCTCTTCTAAATACTGATGTATAGGTACCCTTTATTTTCTCTTTTATCTGTTCCATCAGACCGTGTAAAACACAGTATTTGGACGGATTACATGAGCTTAGTAACTGTTGATCCCAACTGCAGCCCAAATGGGTCGTATTCCCAGGGGTGGACACTCTCTCTGAGAAATCTGTCCTGGGAGGAAGCCTGGAGAGGGGCAGATTCCATTGCTGACCCCGAGCCTCCTGTGTGGACAGGTAAGCCATTTGGGACTGATGAGCATGTCTGCAGGAGAAGGGTCCCAAAGACCCGCCAGCTTCCCAATGTGGGCGATCTAGCTCTCTCCGGCCTACGAAAGGCGAACTGGAGCCCAGTTCCCCAGGGTCGGACGTCTCCTTGGGGGCTCCCACCAGCGGGGCTCTTTCCCGCATAATTCAGGAAAAGGATAACCTCGGTGGCAGATGACTGGAATGTTCTCTGTGTAAATTCAGCTCAGCCACCGAACTGAGCCGGGTGGGATGGGGTCTCGGAGAGGGAGGGCGTGGGTCCTCTTGCTGGAGAAGAGCTGGAGGTTCGAAGCTGTCATTTACATTCACCTCAAAACCTGAACCCACATGAAGCCTATCGCCCAAGAAAGAAGAAAACTAAAGCGCTATTTCGGAAACTTAAAATGAAGACTATTTCCAAAATCCAAAGCCAGTTTTCTCTTTTGCTGTGCTTACAACTCCTTGATGGTTTGAAGCAATCTCCTGTCAGCTGTCTTATGTGTTGTTAAAATAGGTCTTAGTCTTTTCTCATCTACTAAAAAGTATGCTATCAGAGAATCATAGGATGAGAACTAGCTTGGGTGTCTGTCTCGGCGCCTGGAGACTTTTTTGCACGGCACACGCTGATTTTCTCCGAGGAGTTGTGGGCGACCTCGCAGACTTCCTGACAGTTCAGGGAACACAAGCGTCGCCATATCTGAACTAGTTAGATGTTAGCAATGACATGATGTTTTCTCTGGTTCCTGTCCTTCTCCCTCTCTCTCCCACCCATTCTGTCTTCCCCTCAGAATCACACGGGCAATAAGTGGTGGGCTACAATAATAACTGAAAACTCTACAGGCATTCGCTTGACTCATAACTTTTCAGCTACTCACACAGCCATTCTGCTTTTCACTTTGAGGACAGACTTTAACACACTGCATGGCAGACTCAACCCTTCATGTCAAGTAGGCAAGCATTACGCTATTTGCCCCACGAGAGGCCAACGAAAGTTCTCTGAGCACTTTGATTTAGCTTTCTTTTTATATGTTCTTCTTGCAATGACTTAATGTGTTGAATTCTGCTGTCCAAGCAGAAGTGAAGTCCACCAGAAGAGCTTTTAACCCATTTTAAAAATGGGACCTGTAATTCTTTGCGTTGTAATCAAGTCAGTGTATTAGGTGTGCTAGTTTTTTAAATATAGCTTTTCACACACTTGATTATAGAGTCTAACTTGATGGCCATTTCAATACATATAAAGAATGTAGGGGCTGGAGAGATGGCTTAGTGGTTAAGGTGTTCGCCTGCCAGCCAGAAGGACCAGAGTTTGATTCCCCAGTGTCCACATAAAACTAGATGCACGAGGTGACACATGTATCTGGAGATATGGAGTTCCTTTGCAGTGGCTGGAGGCCCTGTTATGCCCATTCTCTCTCTCTCCTCTCTCTCTCTCTCTCTCTCTCTCTCTCTCTCTCTCTCTCTCTCCTCTTTTCTCTAATAAATAAATAAAAGATTATAAAAAAAAGAATATAGGGAGATTCGCATGTCTGTAGCTTCTCAATTTTTTTTGAATTCACCCCATAGTTGTGGGTTTCCAACTTGGTTTTTGTTTTGCTTGTGTTTGTGTGTGTGTGTGTGTGTGTTATATGTTCTTGAGTGTGCACTCTGTGCGTGGAGGCCAGAGGGAAATGTCAGGTGTGCTCCTCAGTAACTCCTTGGGTGTTTCCTTGGGATGGGATCTGTCATTGAACCCAGACCCTAAGCACTTTTAAGATGGGCGAGATTAGAGTGCAATGCTCAGTGGGTTAGGTGTAATACATGTGTTTTGGATTGAGGGTGTTTTCAGCCTCTATTGAACTCTACCAGTATTTGTGGAGCATCTACATAATTTATTAATAGATCTTAGAAGTTAAATGCCCCTTTTATCTTAATTCTAATTTTTATTTCCTATGATTGTAGTATTTTCTCTACTCATTTTGTATCATCAAACACCTGTGGGGAAAACACTACCCAGAAAAAAGTCTTTGACAATGAGCATTCTTACTTTCTTATCACCAAATTCTTAATTAATAACCAACTTCAATCCCTCTCTGAGAATTCCTTTCTTATGGGAAAAACATAGAGGTACAGAGATAAGCATCTAATTTTATCTAAGAATAGAATGGGATGGGCATTATTTGTTTAGTGAGTATATCATCTGCTATTTATAGGTATAATTATTGCTTTTATTAGATTAGGATTAAGAAAACAAGTATGTTTTATGTTTAATAATTTTAAGGGAACAAGGACAAGGAGGTATAGAGCTTAAACTTTTATAAAAATAAAAATGATAACTTTTAATGTCTAATTTTTAACTGATTTGACTTTTACATGTAGAGTTACAGTATTTCACTCTTTAAAGATCCTATTTTTTTCTATGATTAGTGGTACCTGAACCTCCATAGTCTCCATTAAGTAAAAATTTAGAATATGCAAACACTAGGATTTAGTCTAACATTCCGAAAACAAAGGTTTGTGGAACAATTGACCCCCAAACAAACAAACTTTAATCGTTTGGACCATAATGGATTAATCCCAAAGTAACTAATGATATAGTTAATAAAGAGCACTGTAAATTGTATGTGTGTAAAATGTGTATAAAAGAAGTAAAAACATACTGTTTCTTACAACCAATATTGGGAAAATATGATTTGTTAACTAGGTATTTTCAAAGATATATAAGATCTGTTATCACTTGTTAACACTTAGCAACATATAATAATGATAAATATAATGGTTAGGGATAACTTTATTATTTTCTTAGAGTAAAGAACCTGAGGTCTGGTGAGATACTATCCTAATAGTTATCTGTTCAAATGGTATCGTGCAATAAAGGCAATCACACTCCAGAGGCCATCTTCCTAAGCATAATGGACAGTCCTCACTTTTAGAAATGTTTCTATGTAAATAGTGGTTTGTAATT